>VDFB02152758.1:0-19107 GCA_007258455.2 Sequoia sempervirens
AAAGGGATGAGGGTTAAAGGAACTTGATTTATGCAAAACTACTCCTACGAACTTAAGAGACAAATGCTGGATAGTGAAATTTAAACCAATCTTTGTTTTGCCAAGCACAATGACTACAACTAGACAAAGATGATGCAATCTTCAATGGGTTTACGAATGATGTCCTATTACACAATACCACCATCAATTCGAACAATGTATATAGGTAAGAGAATCCAAGTTAAACAGTTTTAATGTTCAGACTAACCTTGCACATCAAATTGAAAATCATTCAATTGAAAAAGGTATGAACTAATTTCACTATTTCCAACACCATCAATCTTTCATTCATCTAAAAAATGCTGAAAATTAATTTATTCTATTGAAGAAATCATGAAACCATGCGAGCTCATAAAAATAACAAATGCTCAACTATGAATCAAATTATTATTTGAATAGCAATAGTAGCAACAATTTCATAAGTCTCTCCCTGAATGAATGAAATGCGTGGGGTTTATATAGGCACCCCAATTACAAAGCAATGGCCAAGATTGAATTGAGATCAATGGCCAAGATTATTCCAAGAAACCCTAACCCTAAAAAGCATAACCAACTCAAAGGACACATGGCATAGGCAGAACGAGCCACTTGGAGCATGGAAAATGATGACACCTTGCGAATCATTCGAGCAAGTGGGAATCCAGAATGCAATTCCCTTTGGACTGTTCCCTAGCCGCAAATGCAAGAAATTTTGCTAACACAAAGTCGAGTTCCTCCATTGAGATGCACCGTACGAGTATGCGTGGTTCGGGTTTGTCTGTGGGTATGTGTTGGGTGCGCGCCCAACATTGTGGGTTCGCCAAGGTGTGCACCCCTGTGCACCCGTGCGAATCCATAGTGCTAGGTGTGCACTTTGTGCGCACCCAACATGAGCCCGGGCGAACCCACGGGCCAAGTCAAAAAAAGTGGGCCCAAACTTGATTAAAAAACATTTTTCTTTTATTATTTTTCCTCCTAACCCTAGAACGGCCCAATATGAGGCCTTCAAACACACATACATTTCATTTTTACCTCTCATTTTGCTCTCATCATATTTTCTCTCCATCTTGGCATTTTGAAGGGAGGTGATTGCATTCGAAGGAGGTCAATTGTGGAGTGCCAAATAGCTTCCACAAAGGAGATTTCAGTATTTAAGTATGCATTTAAACCCTATTCTTTAGTTTTTTGATGAATTTTTTCAAGTTTTTGATGGATTTTTCAAGTTTGTGAAGAAGTTTTTCAAGTATGTTTTTTAAATTTTTTTTTTATAGATTGCAACATACTCCTTTATACACTCAGTGAAGCATAACCGGTTGGCTACAAAAAGAGCTGAAGACTTGGTGTATATTCATTCCAATTTGCGTCTTCTGTCATGTAAGGATCCTCAATACATGCAAGGGGCAGTGGAGCTTTGGGATGTAGCACCTGAGTTTGTTGACTTGGATGCAACCATTTAGGATCTTGCTAGAGCCACTATGGATGATGTGGATGATAATGATGACATACTACATGGTGCATCTAGTGCAAGTGGAACCGCTTTGGGTTCAAATGATGATGATCTTGAAGTTGAAGCCGTTGAAAATCCAAGTCACGATGATTTTCATTTTTTTGATAATCCTTTTGATGATTGATGAACAATGAACATTGAATCATGTTTCATGAACTACATTTTGTAATTTAGTAATTGTGATGATTTCCATTGGAATCATGAACACAGACGCATATGATATCATTGATATGGCTTATTTGAATATTTTTCAACTATCAATTGGCATTTAATATTTATCTTTGGCAGTTGCCATTGATCAATGATCAAGTATCATACTATGAAATGATTTAGTTTTACAATTCTGTATATTTCTCTTATTTTTTTGTATATATATGTACACACACACACACATGTACCCATATGTACCCGAACCCCTAAAATTTTTTCACGTACCCACGTACCGAGTTCTCGTACCTGCACCCGACCCCGAACTTGAACCCGAACCGGTAACTTAGATATATATGTATGTATGTATATGTATATATACATATATGTATGTATGTATGTATATGTATATATGTATATATATGTATATATGTATATATGTATATGTTTTTTTTAAAATATAAAAAAGGAAGTAATAATAATAAATAAATAAATTCAAATGGGCGCCAAACTAGCCCGCGAGTCCTATTTTGGATGTAGGTATATTTATCATTTTTTTTCCTTAGAGGGAGGATATATTGCAATTTCTTTAACTACTACTGAATTCCAAGTGAGCGGTTCAATTCAAGGATGCAACCCCTTGGAGCAAGCTTGTGTGAGGTGAGGATGAAAATCCTCCATCCTGGAACGTGCGGTTTCAATCGGTTTTACGTCTTTGGGACTAATTTGAATCCACTTGTGACTTTGCGGTCGGGGTCCGTGTTGATGCGTGTTTTATGACTCACCAAGCACTTTAGAATAAAGAGTCTAGAGACACTCTATCCTCTCTTGAAAAATTACCTCTTATGCTAAGATTGCTAGAAAGGTCATACGGTAATTCCAATGTTTCTTAAGTTGAGGGATGGACAAGCTCAATGGATGATGTGATATGCTGGTTTCACAAAGGGACCTTTAGATAGTGATTTACTCAAAGTAGGGGTTAGAATTGATTTGACGTTGAATGCTCTTGTGTTTTTGGGATTTTCGATTTTGGGATAAAATAAAAGGAAAAGGGATGAGGGTTTAGGAACTAGATTTATGCAAAACTACTACTACGAACTTAAGAGACAAATGCTGGATAGTGAAATTTAAACCAATCTTTGTTTTGCCAAGCACAATGACTACAACTAGACAAAGATGATGCAATCTTCAATGGGTTTACGAATGATGTCCTATTACACAATACCACCATCAATTCGAACAATGTATATAGGTAATAGAATCCAAGTTAAACAGTTTTAATGTTCAGACTAACCTTGCACATCAAATTGAAAATCATTCAATTGAAAAAGGTATGAACTAATTTCACTATTTCCAACACCATCAATCTTTCATTCATCTAAAAAATGCTGAAAACTAATTTATCCTATTGAAGAAATCATGAAATCATGCGAGCTCATAAAAATAACAAATGCTCAACTCTGAATCAAATTATTATTTGAATAGCAATAGTAGCAACAATTTCATAAGTCTCTCCCTGAATGAATGAAATGCGTGGGGTTTATATAGGTACCCCAATTACAAAACAACGGCCCAGATTGATTTGAGATCAATGGCCAAGATTATTTCAAGAAACCCTAACCCTAAAAGCATAACCAACTCAAAGGACACATGGCACAAGCAAAACAAGCCACTTGGAGCATGGAAAATGATGACACCTTGCGAATCATTCGAGCAAGTGGGAATCCAGAATGCAATTTCCTTTGGATTGCTCCTTAGCCGCAAATGCAAGAAATTTAGCTAACACAAAATCGAGTTCCTCCATTGAGATGCTTGGCACAGAATCCAGTTGCACTCCCATTACGTCCAAGGTTTCCAGGCATTGAGTGAAAGTACCTTCCCATCTATCTTCCTGTTTCTGGAAGTTATCCATAAAGGTCAAAAGGGAAGACATATCATCAAGCTGATTCTCTGTAACAATCTGCACTTCCTTGAAGTAAATGTTCATCACACTCTTCCTCAATCCTTCTAAATCCAAGCCATTTGCATCATGATGCTCCTGCCCTGTTAATCCTTCAAGAGAAGTGAGGATTTTGAACTGAATTTTTTCAATTGCACTCCGTATAACAGCACATTCTTCCTTCATTCCATCATATATCTTCCTTTTAGCCAATAAGGAATGATACCACCTGCTGAAATCATACGAGGCTCCTTCCTCAATAACACCTTCTTGGATTAATATTTGCAGGGAAACTTCCTTTAAAACCTTCAAACGAGGTATCACTTTATCATTTACGTACTGAAAGTCTTCCCAATTGTCTTCAATTTGACTAACTTTAGTTATAAGCAAGGCAGATCTGTCATAAGTCTGAGCGCACTTCTCTAAGAATTGCTCCATCTGTTTTGAAATATTGATAACCCAACTCTTAGTTGCTTGACTTGTGATCCTCATAGCTTCAAGAACATCAACGGATTCCGGAGTAAGAGATGATGGCGGAATAAAAGTTTCACTTTCTTGGCACAAAGGGGCTGTTAGTTGCTGAATGAACTCTACTAGCCTTAGATTTTCTAACTCTAGCCTTTCCTTTTTCTCCTCTGTTTTGTCGAATTTCTCCTTGATGGCCTTGGAAGTGTCTGCCAACTCATGGAAATCCTGATCTATTGTGGTTGGCCCAATGTCCAACGTGGTAACATCATAGTCCATAGGAGTAATCTGATCTCTTGGCTTGTCAATTTTTGGGACTGCCACCTGTAAGATTCGGGATCCTGCATCATTCCTGGTAATCCGAGAGTACTTCTTAGGCTTCTTTGGCGTTTTAGCTTTGCCAATCCTTTCCAAAAAGTCTTGCATGTTTTCAACTGGTTGAACCTCATCTAGTGATCTGGACTTCTTCCTCAAACTTTCGGTCAACCAAGCTGGGATAGTGGATAATTCCATCCCATCTTCTAATTGAACATCATCATTAATTCCTTTTAGAGCAGAAATTACCTCATCTCCTAGCTCTTCATTGTTTTCAAGGACCTCAGTATCTCCTGCGCCTTCAATCATTAATGTATCATCCCCTTCCAAACACTCAGTGAGGGTTTGCTCTTGGAGAGAATCCAACTGTTCTAACTCTTGGAATTCGACCTCTTGCTCATGGCTTGGCTCGATCTCAGCAATGGACACTTTTTTTGTTACTCCAACTGATGAAGCATTTGAAGACGATGGAATCTCATTCACTTTTTGTTTCTTACTCTCCAATTCTCTATCAACTGCATCTTTTTCTTTCGTGTGAAGGTTTTTACTCACTACCTTCCTCTTGCTAGGATATGAAAGTTCATCAAGACTTTCTCCAACTGCTTCCTCCTGGCTTTCCTTATTGCTCAATGTGGCATAGGTAAGAGAAATTCCCTCTTTTCTCAACTTGCTGATCTGATTATCCACCCATTCCCTAGAGTATGCAATAATGTCCTTCATCAATATATCTAAATCAGTCAACTCAGGTTGCGTCCAGTTAGGCAACAAGATAGGCTTATCTTTTTCCCGTTCAAATTGAGGATGTATGTAGTCCCCGTTGTCTTTTACTTGGTCAAGTATAGGAAACAAGTCACACCTTCTTACAAGTTCAATTGGAATTCTGGACCAAATCTTCTTCCTGACTCCATATTCGTCTGCCAAGTTAGACCAATAGTCTTCAATCTGCATAACATGAAGGGACTTCTTCCCGTGGACTCTTAAGTACAGGTCATAATCAGACCTTGGATTATACATGCCGAACTTATAAAATTGCAATTCCAACCTTGCTGTTTTGGCTGATTGTAATGAAGGGCAGACTTCTAGCATTTTTCCAATTGTAACAGGAAAATCCACTCCTTGTTTGTTCCTTTTCGCCTGAATAGAATCTACACATGCCAGTTGTCTTGCAACTTCAAGCATAACAATCTTGTCTGTTGGGTACTGAGGGAATCTATGTGGAGCATCTGAGAATCCATGAACTCTTATATATGTAAAGGTCGGAAACTGAATAAACCAAGATCCGAACTTATCAAGCATTGCCATAGCTTCTTTAGATAGCCTCCTTTGAACTGTTCCTTGAAGCACTCGCGTGATATACATAAGGAAGGCGTCATTGGTTATCTTAAAATTGTCCCTGTAATGCAGCTGGAGCTGCGGGTAACAATCATATGCTTTAAGCTGATCTTTTCGAAGTCCAACTTCCCCTTTGCAAATCAGTCCTCTATACTTAGTGAACCGTGCCAAGATATAAACCACATAGGAACTCATATAAAAGGTTTTGGTTTTTTCCAAGTTTCTCAACTGGAAATCGATGTTATCACTTATTAACTTTGCCCAATTTATTGCTTCCATTCCCAGTACGACCTCCTCCACATATGAAAACATCCATACTTCGAAGAAAGCTCCTTGAGAAGTTCCCATAATCCTGTTCAGCATATGAATCATGTCACTGTATTCTGATTTGAAATCTGTGCAAATTAATCTTTTTGGCAACTTGGAGCGATGTCTTTTCGGTTCCTTGATCCAGTTAGAATTGACTATGTCCATACAGGATTCTTTGGCTTGATCGAACATGGCCTATGATTCCTTTTGAGTCCTGTTCAACATCTTTTGACGATGGGGAATACCAAATACCTCTCTGACTGAATCCTCCGTGAAGTATGCCAAAGTGATCCCATTAGGTGTTTTAATGGATCTTGTCTGCGGATTGTATCTTCTGGCACATTCGACCATTAGCTCACTGCACTGAACTGAAGGTGGAAATCCCGCTGCTTGATGAAGTCCGGACTTAACAATGTTAGTGGCAATAGGCGTGGGCATTTCGTTCTGAGTGCCAAACATCCTTCTCTTGTGTTGAATCGCATTAAACTGCTCAAAGTTGGTATCCGCCACCTTCTTCCACTTCGAGGACAATTGAGACTCTGGATAAAATTCTTTGAGAACTTCTTTTACTTGAGCTTTTCTGACTCCACCTCCCACGTTCTTTGAAGAAGACATTGTGCCTGTACGAAGCTCGAAGTTAGAAAGAATTTCACAAAAAAGGCGATTTCATGGCTCGAGAAATTTTAAAATTAATAAAAAATCCAGAACTTAATTAAAAAGGCTGATTAAAGAATAAATTCCTAATGAAATTTTATCCGCCTTTTTGTTTTTAAAGAGCATTCATGGAATTTTTAAATAATCTTCTGGATTTTTTAAAGACTTATACTGAAGTTTTCTTAAATCCAAGATGAAAAATCCTTCTCCCTTCTTTAAATTTGCCAGTAATAACCTTGCAGCTGTTTGAGAAATCTGGAAAGGAAAGAGGAAAATCCAACTCTATGTTCTGGAATCAAGAAATCTCCTTGCAGCTGAAGAAGAAAGACGTCCCTAGCTTGAGAGGAGCTTGCCTGTGAGAAAATTCGACTTGCAAATAATGGAAAATAAGCTCACAAGATCTTCTTTTATAATAAATTCTTTCCATATTGGTTTAGGTCGACCTCTTCCTCAATTAGGTGCTTTTGCTTTAAAACGTAAAAAGCAATCTTATCTCTTTTTGATTTTTTGACTTTTCAAGCAAGGCGTCCCTTTTTTGGCTTGACAACTAAGTTTTATTTTTAAAATAAAACTTAAGATTTTATTCTATTTTTGCCCTCTAGGAAAATTCGACCCTTAAGTGGACTAATCCACTTTTCAACTAGATTTTTAACCTTTCAAGATGGGTTTTGCCTTAGACAATTTTCGATTTTCTCCTTGAAGAATTCGACTTTCAACTGGAATTTTCTTCTTCCTAACTGGAATTTCGTTTCATCTTGAAGTCCTTGAAGTCCAATTCGAAATTTCACTTGCCTTAGTCGATTTTCATCATTGTCCAACTAGAATTTCGAACTTTCCAACTGGATTTCCTTGTACAAGGCGGATTTTGGCAAAATCTCTCAAATAGACGAATTTTAATTGGATTTTTCCAAGATTTCTCTTTGATGAATGGATTTCTCAAGTGGACTTTTCGAAGATTCAACTGGATTTTCATATACAAAGACTTATCCAAAATTCTTTAGGCTTAATTTCATCAGCTAATGTCATTTTACTTGATTTTTGAATGATTTTCTCTTGAAGGTCGATTCTTTAATTGATTTTTCTAGCTTTTGCATGCTTCTTTTCCAACTTTTTCTCATCTTTGCATGCTTTTCTCATCTTGTATTGCTTTTCATGATTTTTTTTGATTTTCAAGACTGGCCTGATTTTTCCTCGCTTAATTCCAAAAGTGGAAATCTCGAATTAACTTAACGAGACCTAGCACTTTCTAAAATAGAACTTTTACTAAAATAGAAAAGTAAAAAGCAACTTTCCAAAATAGTAAATTCCTGCATTGGTCCAAAATGCCAAAAACCTAAAAGCAAAAAAGCAAAAAGGTAATCCCTAAAAATAGGAAGTGTCGCATTGAGCTTAAAAGCACAAAGCATCCTCGCCTAATCGGGTCTTCTAAGCACTTCTATGATCGCTAATGCCTGGGCCTCAAGCCTCAAATTCCCAACTTGCCTCCCAGTGATGACTCCGTGACTTTGACATGAAATTCCTTAGAGCAAATGATATTATGAAATTGCTACTCAAAGCTAAACCCTAAGAGAACCAAGGAGGGTCCCCATTTGCAATGGGCTTATGTGTGAAATAGGTCACAAATGTGTCGCTATAAGATAGAAGGGTGCAGCTCTTAGTGCAGTGAAGGATCTAAGGGAATAAGGCTGTAATGAGCACCCTTATTTTTTTTCTCTTCTAAAGTTCATTACCAATGGAAGAGTATAACATGAACATTACAATAAAGTTTGTTTGCAACAAAGGACTCATAATATTTGCATTTTTCAAGCACTGCTGAATAGAAATGAACATTTGAATTGAAGTTTGCTTACATTGATGATAACAAAAAGGAATATAAGACATACATTATTTAAACTTAAATTTCATTTCTGACCAACAAATGAACAGGGGATAGCAACTTGTATGTCTTCAAACTGAAACGCTTTTGCTTGCTGTATTTAATAAATACCTCACAAGCCTCCAGCAAGTTTTCAGTGCACCAATACTACCTTCCTATGACTTCCCCTTATCCCAACTATAAGTCTATAACCAATAATTATTGGTTCTTAAGGTACCCGATCCTCTTTATGACTGTAACTTCTCTGAGCAAGTCCGTGTCTCCTCCACAAGTAGGTTGTGGCTCTTATCTGGATGTATCAACTCTTCAGAAATTTCCAGTTAAAGCTATGGAACCATCCCTTGTAAATTTACTGAGATTTAATTAGTATGGCACCATTTTGAGCAGCAGTCTCACCATTCAAATGCAACATTTATAGGAGTTTTCAAGTTACATGACACAATGAAGATGAAATATAAATATTTGGCACTTACAAATAAACTTGCGGCTTCCTTAGCAGTACATTTCCTTCATGCCAGCACAGAATAACCCTGTTTCAGCTTCCATGAACAACATTGGCATATACGACTCCTTCCAAACCTTATGTTTAACTTAAAGAGTGGTGGTGCCAACTAGAAAATGGAAAATACTAACCTCTAAAGTCTCACAATGTCTTCCCAATTCGTCCCTACACCTGAATCTTGCCTCGCCCAAATAAATTGAACATGTAACATCCACAACCTTATTACAAGGAAATTACATGGAAATTTTTAACTTAATAGTGAAAAGTAAACATTGCTAAAAATAAGGAAAACAAAATTTCTTCAATAACATAGATTACATTGTCTTAAATGAAAATGTAGATAAGCGTATTAGCTTCCAGTTTAGTAACTCAAAAAATTTCAAGTACATTTCACTATACTTTTCTTCAAGTTGCCACTTAAACATTTTCAAGTATAAGTATACATTAAGCAAATAAGGTTTAGGGTCAAAGATCCTTATCTGGATACTTTCTTTCTTCTCTGTCTTCCAAGACTCGACAAGTCAACTGCAAGAGGGAGAGCATCATCCAAGTGCTTTACCTCCAACCACGGACTTAAGCGGTCCCTCGCACACCTTCCTAACTGGAAGTGGCCCTACCCTTCAACAAAGGAAATGGTTAGGAACCCCCTATTAATAGCCATCTGAGCTTTGGTGTTTGTGACCTACTTAACCAATGCCATCTATCAACTATGGAAAACCTCCAATTATGACAGACAACTCTGATTGCTTTAAGTATCTGGTACATGTTGAACCGACACGTGCATGCAGTGACTCATGCACCCACTTTGGCCAAAGTTATTTTGTATAAAAATACATTCGCTACTTACTTGGAGCGAAGTCGTATGTTCACCCACCCTACTTGACTTGGAGACTTATTTGACCTTGTGATAATTCAAACTTACTATTTGATTATTGGATAACACTTCATACAAGGTTCAATCTTATAAGGAAATATCTTCATTTAAGTCATACTCGTAGACACTTGTAAATCTCGAGCATTATAGTGCTCCTTGACTAATGTTCCTTTTGAATATAGTACTGCTCCTTGACGCCTGTCAATCTCGAGCATAGTATTGTTCCTTGTTCAATTATAATACATCTAGGTTGTTAAGTCTTTCAAACTTTAGTACACCCATGTTACATCCACGTAACTACTTGGGCCTTGGCGACTGCCACATGTTCTAGTTCTTTACTTACTAAGTCGATAAATGACTTGACTGGTTATACTTTACCCAAGTTACATTCCCGTAACTTCTTGTGTAACACTCTACTTGTTCTACAGTTTAAAAAATGTGAATCAACTACCAGTTTCAACCGAAGTTCAACTAACTTGTTTTCATGCTAGGTTTCCTTTGCAATTTGAATAGAAAAGAAAATCAGTTTTTAAATAATTACATCTTATTCAATTTCACAACTAACTCTTAAACTTTCAGTTTCAGCTGAAAGGATACAACTAACTGCTTTCAAATAACTGAAATCACAGAAGAACATTAACTTTCAGATTTTCCATTTCAGTTGAAAGAACAAACAACTGTCTAAATAATCATCTGCAGTTTTGTACATATAAACAATTAACTAAAAGGAGATAACATTTATTGCAACATTGATATTAAACTTAAATAAGCAAAGGCATGTACTTGGAATTATGAGAGAGAAAAGAATACCATATGAGATCATCATTATGTTGAATTGCTTGAACAACTTTATCTTTGAGAGAAAGAGAAACATCATCAAGGGCTTTTCCGCCCAACCAAGACCTACTAGTCTCCCGAGTTTCTTCAATTGAAGAACCCGACCCTTCATGAGGGTAATCAACAGGGTTCAAATAATCATCATGCCATTCTGAGCTTGGTGTCATGAACCTATACCGCTGGTCAATCCCTCCTCTATAGGTACCTCCTAACCAGAAGGATCATTCTGACCAGAAGTATATTTGGTTCATGATAGTTGATCTATGCCTAACTGGCATCATACCTTGGCCAAGGATTTTTAATGTTACTGGCATACCTGTGCCATCAGCACTCTCACCCTTGCTCGACATGATTACATTTATCTCAAGGTCTATTTACAATGACTGGTTTGATTTATCATTTTCCTCTTAGTTTAAGATCAAATCTTAACCATAAAGTTTTATTTTCCAAAGTCATGTTTCCAGATCTTACTTCTTGATTCCAGGTTTAGCAATTATAATAGGTATGAGAGAGAGAGAGAGAGAGAGAGAGAGAGAGAGAGAGAGAGAGAGAGATGGCTCGATATCAAATCACATCTTAAGGCATTCAATTTACGTAACCCATTAAAAGGTAAGAAAAAGACTTGTTTTCAATGAAGTCCCTCCTGATCTAATGGTCTCAAATTTAAATAAGAGTCACGGGTTCAACTTAGAATACCAAAAATAGAGTGGAAAGAAAACTATGGCTAAGACAATAGCTGGTTAGATCACAGTGTATAAGAAGCAGGCTCAGACCAAAGTTAAGTTCAGATTTGATGCCAGAAGAGGGACTCGAAATCATGGACAATGACTATACGGGATCAACAAGAAAGAGCCTACTATCGAGCTTGTTCAGGAAATAAGCAAGATCCGAATCCTTGAGATTCATCAAGACTAAGTATACATCAAATCTACATCTCAACAGATGACTAACAAATAATATAAACTCTTTGATGATAATCGTTATCAGGAAATGGTTCACATAACTTGCTTGACAATTCAATTGAAGCTTGACATTTACTTTGAAGACTCTCCACCTCCTGATGCTAACTGCCTCGGCATCAAGAGCAACCTCTCTAACAGAAAGTAATGAAAACGATGATCCTCAAAGAAAGTGAGAAATATAAGCAAGAATGCACGGCTTGAATTGCCGAAAAGATACTTGATCTGGTAGAACGTTTTCTCCGACTAAGCAAGGATGCACCCTAAGTTATACGATGATTTAAAGATAAATGAATGAAGTTTTGACATGACAAAGAGAATTCAACAGAGTCAGGGCAAAAGATTTCACAGAGTAATTTGAAGTTAGTTTCGACCGATAATAACTGTTCCGTGTCCCTTAGGGATGGGGACGGGGACGAATCGGGGACTCCATTTCCGTGGACGCTTCCTGTGTTCCATTTTTAGGGGACGGTAGGGGACGGCGACATACAAAATACACATATATATATATATATATATATATGATTTTTTCAAAATTTATTAATATATTATTATATTATAGACAGAGAGAGGGAAAGAGAGAGATATATGTCAATAAATTAATAATTGCTCACACCAATATAATAAATCGCGAGAGTAGTAGCATAACAAGTAACAACATAATAAATCATAAATGTCATTAGCATTATAAAATGTATCATAGCAATATGAAACATCAATAAAACCATGGTATATCAATATCCAAATGTTTCAAACATGCATCCAAAAGTCTCAAAGTTCAAAGTTCCAATAGTCTATGAAATTAAGCCTCATTCGGGCTATCAATATCAAAAGATTGAGAACTATCTGAGTCACTATCATCTTCTGGCAAGAGTGGATCATCCAATGGTAGCCCGACCAATCCTGGTTGCACCTCATCCTCATCAATTTGTCTAACGTCCTCAGGATCAACATCCCATCGTGCTGCTGGAGTTTGCCGATACTCAGTAGTTTGACGGTCCTGAAGTCTCAAGGCACTATGAACTGCAACTAATTTCTCAGCTCGTTTTGAAGTAAGCCTATTCCTCTTAATGGAGTGTATGAAGCCATAGGTGGACCAATTCCTCTCTGCAGCAGAGGAACTAGCAATCTGTGAAAGCAAACGAATGGCAAGTTGTTTCAAATCTGGTGTGTCCTTCCCATGAAATTTCCACCATCCAATGGGGTTGTTCTGTGCAATGGTGGCCCTATCTGTCCTAGCTTCTAGTTTGCTGAATGTAGGACCCTGAAGATCAGCAAACATAAGCCACTGCTCTCTAATAATGGTTGCTAGCTCATCGGTATACATTTTACGAAGGGCTGTTGTAAGCCCCTCTATCACCTCGTCATCCTCAGAAGGAAGCATTCTGCCAGGTCTAAGTACATACCACTTCGGATTAAGAGCATAGGCAAGCATATGAAGAGGGGTATTCATTGTGTTCCACCTCTTTGTCACAATAGGCCTAATATGGTCCTCATAAAATCTCAACTCAGGTTCCTTTTGACGAATAGCTTGCTTCATTTGGTCAAGCATGCTATCAAAAGTCTCATATATCTCTCCCAAGTTAGGAGAGTCTGTATCTGCATACCGGATTACCCTCACAGCTGGTGATATGAAAGAGCAAATATACCTACAAGCAACAAATTAAATATTAGAACTTTTAAAATAATAAAATACAAACTACAAAGTAAAACAAAGTGTAACAAATTCAAAATTTCAAAAACAATTTAAATTTTCAGATTTCTTACTTGATAGTGGCCCACCAAGTTTCACTAAGTACTCTATCTCTCACTTCCTTGCCTTCATTTGTCTTCGACAGATTCCACCTTTTCCAATCTGCACAAACAACCATGGCTTGTAGAGCATCTTGGACCTCCAACATCCTCTCCAACAAAATATAGTAGCTAGCATATCTAGTCTCAACTGGTTTGAGGAATTCTTTCTTTGAATAAGACCGGAATAGTGCATGTGAAGTGTGATGGTTGCATACAAACATTTGTATGCCTCTAGCCTCTGCAACTGCTGCCCTCACCCAATCTATTTTTCCAATGTCTTTCAAAGCATTATTCAAAGCATGTACACAGCATGGAGTCCAAAAAATATGTTTGTAAGCATTCTCAATCATCAAACCAGCTAGCTTACAAACACGAGCTGAATCTGTCACAACCTGCACAACATTAGAAGGCCCAACCTCCTCTACAGCCTCCCTCAAAATGCCAAACTGAAAATCAGCATCCTTACGCTTCCCAGAACAATCAACAGCTCGAAGAAAGTATGAACCAGCAGGGCATGTAACAATAACATTAATGAGTGGCCTATGTCGAATATCAGTCCACCCATCCATGACAATGGAACAACCAGTCCTAAGCCATGTCTGCCTCATCTCCTCCATCAACAAGGTAGCTTTTGAATATTGTTTGTCAAGGAGGGAGGTACGCAATCTATGTTCTCCAGGGGGGGCATAAGAGGATCCAACTGACAATATTTCTTTCACCATAGTTTTGAAATAAGGTGACCTTGCCAAATGAAATGGAAGAGCATGTGCATAAAAGAATTTGGCCACTGCATCATCAGCTTGCTCACGTTTTTGTGTATTCATCAACCCCATGATTGAAGTTTTCTCACTTGCTTTCTTCCCTCTATCACAAGTCTCTGAAACTGATACATTGGAAGAGCCTTGCAAATCAGCTAATGGTCGTTTTCTATTTTGAATGGTAATGATTTGGTCATCACTACATCCAGCCAACTTTGCAAATTGAAGCTGCTGCTCCAATGTTATTGCTGTACAAACTCTAACACCTTTTCCACAGTCACCCACTAGATGGCCTCTAATCCTAGTATAGCTCCCATGGTAAGTAGATTTACAAACATGACAAAGCCATTTCTTGCTGCCCCCTGAATTTTTTTGCTTGTTGACAGTCACATCTGTGGCAAACTGACGCAATGGTTTGTTGCGGTTGAAAGGGCCTTTTGCAAATCTTTGAAGAGTGGGTACAGGGCATGCAAAATGGTCTGAAGAAGCATGGGTTGGATTTTCAGAGGTAGAAGAAGGATCTAATGACATTCTTTGAACTTCATTTTCACTCTCACTACCCTCACCCTCATAACTGTCACTGCCATTGCTGTTGCTGCTCATTTTGAAATTTGTATGGCTTTTCTTCTTTATTTTTTAAAATATGAAGTTTGTATGCTGGTTGAAAATCTGAAAGTTTTTAAAAATTATACCAAATCATTTAATCAATGAACCATTCAATGAATCAACATTGAAAACAAAAATGAAAATAAAAGCAAAAATAATTATTAAAAATTAAAAAAAATGATAAGCTAATATCATAATACAGAAGCAAATTTTTTAAAAAAAATTAATCTCAAACCTGGAAGTAGGAAATGGAACTAAGAAAAATGCAGCTCCTAGCTCCTCAAGGTGTCCCAAAATGCAGCTTGAGTGAAGGAAAAAATGCCCAAATAGAAGCAGCCGCGATTTTACCCTAGGCGTTGGAGAAAAAACTTGAAAAATATTGTTTCATGGCTCTTTCAAATGCAAAAACGCCTGTGTTAAATGCCCAAATGCAGGAAGAAGGCATAAAATGATTTAGACTGATCTTTTAGTGTGAATCGCCCTTGTTGTGTGAACTGTGAACTCAAACTGTGAAGTCGTCGCCCTAGCCTCAGCCGCGCTTTGCTTGAGAGCCAAATATTAACAATATAAATGAATCATATTTGATAGCTTATGACTTTTAAGTTTTAAGAAACTTTTTTAGGTTTTATGTTATTTTTCTTCCTTGGACGTCGCCAAAAAACGCAGATATAAAACGTTTTTTAAAAACAAAAATTGTAATTTTTATGTTTTATGCGCGGGGGACGGCAAGCCGTCCCCGGGGACAGCGAGGGACGTTCCCAACGTCCCCTGCCGTCCCCGGGGACGAGGGAATGTTCCCAGAGGAGAGGAAACGTCCCCCGCTTCCTAAGTGACCTTAATTTAGGGACGTCGGGACTGCCCCTCGATAGCCCCCGTCCTGGATGCATGGGGACTGCACGTTGTGGTTTTGGGGCAAGGGACGCCATTCCGCAGTAAATACAGGATAATAATGATCTAAAGCTCAAGGGCTCCAATTTCTTCCTCCAAGGAATAGGTCAAAATGTCGAGACCCCTAAAGCTACTATTGGCCCATGAAATTGCAGAAACGGCTACACAGAGATCAAGCTTATTCCACCCGAACTAGAGTTTTGAATAAATCGATCAGGCTCTTTCTTGCTAAAACTCAACGGTAGTAAATAAACCAAAGAATGCCTTTTGAGGAAGAGCTGATTGGAAAAGAGAAATGAGTGAGAGTGCGAGAATGAAGAAAATGAGTAACCAGACTCAATGAATTGTGGGTGTCGAAATGAGGTAACAAATTACGTAGAATCCAATTCAAGGAAAGGAAAGCTTTTAGCTAAGGGTGATGCGAATTCAAGCATGAAGCTGAAGAAGCAAAACAAAAGATCATTCCAATTACAGACAGAGATTTCTCCAAGAGAATGCGAATGCTTCCCAGAACAGAAATGATGATGAAGCCCCAAAAGCCAAAAGATGTGTGTGTCATCCGAATGAAATTCAAGGCAAACCAAGATTACCCTGAAAAAGGAGTCCCTCCAATTCTCAAGAACGTTTTGATCAAGAAGAAGATAGCCAAGGTGGCAGAGGTTATCTACATAACGTAACGAATATTGCCTCCCCACAAGCTCTCGACTAGAAATTTTTTTACATTGCTTTTTATTTATTATTCAATTTTCATTTTACTTTATAATATTCATTTTAGAGGAGATCGGTGCAAAGTAATTCCTATTTGACATACTTTTCCAATAATTAAATTAAATGACCCAAGGCCAAGGTTACGATTTCCAATTTAGCTATCTTACACCACTCATGGCATGATGGTAATTTTGATCCACAGTTAACTACGTCCTCTCCCTGATGATATTTCCCTTTCCCCTCGAGTGTTGACGATCCTGCAACCGCTTGACAAAAAGACTAGGGTTAGACCATGCTCGACATATATACATGTTTAAATATAATCTCATCATCACATACATTTTCACATATAAAAGAAAATCATTCACATTTACATGTACAACATATAAAACAATTATTTTATCCTCAATTTCACATTCTCATGAAAAAGCTGTTACTTGCAACTAACATAACGACCATAATTTCATTGCCATAAATATGTTAAGTTAGAGGGGATGTAACATCTTGGGACTTAGCAACTGCCGCTTATTCTAGTCTTTCATAGAATTATGGGAATTTTTGCTCCCCCATTCTAAGCATTAGTAGTAGATACTGATGACCCACGATCTTTGACTAGACCCTCTTGGTCACAACAAACAGTATTGACAATATATTCATCTTATATAAACAATAAATATTACTCTTGAATTAAAGATTCCTTCCTCATGTTATAATCTCAAATGTTCAATGTTTAGTTCCACTGCGGAATCCTTTTGTAGAATATAAAGTGTCACTAAGTAACAACTCATTTGAGTTGATAGTAATTTCAGATTTGAACACCTGAGTTACTTTCGGGTAACCACCTAGGTCTAGGCTACAACCTCTTGTTCAAATCCTTAGCATAACCCTTGAGAGCTACTTGTTAGTGTTTGGTAGCTTCGGGAGATATTTTCTCCTTAATTAACGCTGGTGACCTACATATTACAAATTATATTTTATATTTAATGTTGATGTATTAGCAGCAGAGGCATCTTCTTTAAATAGCTGTTATGACAAGTTGGCTGACCCACATAAATTGTCTTATTCAAAATGGTCAACATGCAAGAGAATCTGTGTACTAACATGCAAGAGAATCTCTCTCTCCTTTAAATAGATGCATGAACTGTATTTGTAACTCCTCCTTAAATAAGCAAATGAAACGCCACCTAGTGTGTCCTCTTGTGTGTGCATGTGTAACTGTCATTTGCCTATATTTAGGAGGAGATGTTGGCTTGTTTGGTGACTGATTTTGTCTATAAAAACAAGTCACATCTTCAAGAAGATGTTCGATTATTCACAGCAGGTTATTGTCCTTCAAAGAGCAGATGATATCAAGCAGAAATCAGAGGTTTTCTGTATATTGGCATCTAGGAGAGGTGCTGAGACTTGTAAGCTGATTTCATTCAATATATAAGAGACATATTTGTGGCTGGGTTTTTCTCCCTCGAGAAGGAGGGTTTTCCCAGGATATATGCTGTGTTATATTGTTCATTTCTTCATGTGTTTGTGTTGCATTTTTCTGTTAAATCTGATCCTAAAACATTAACATGGTATCAGAGCGGGTTTTTGAAAAGACCTAATCAGATTTGGGTTGACTAAGCCTATCGCTGATTGTGTAAATCAAGACATCAAGTCTATTGTATCTTGGCCACTAGCTGCTGTGGTTGATATGAGTTAAGTAGGTTATAGTCACTTCAGGAAGGATAGACATTTGAGCCTTTGCAGTTGCATATTCACTATGAGTTGGTATAGTTGTTGATTATAGAGCATCATCATAAATATATTTGGCACAAGACTTCTCCCCAGGAGATATGTGAGAAGGAACTGTTGTTTTAAGCAGAGTCAACATTCAAGAGCAAAATTAATGCTCACATGAGCAGACCTAAGGGAAAGATAAGTGCAGACCTGAAAAAGTGTTTAAGTACAACACTTAAGGAAATTCTGATTTCAATGAGATAAGTATTTCCTGTTTAAGTAATGTTCATGAATTTTTTATGTAGTTATTAATTCATGCTATAACATTGAGATAGTGAAACATGTATGATTCTAGCTTTGATATTTCTTCTGGATAGTTTAAACTATTAGTAATCTCTCTCTAAATGCTTCCAGGACGGATCGAGGAGCAAGAGGGTGATGAGAGATTGCCTAGAGAAGAAGAGCTTGAGGCATCCTGTGAGGAATTCATGCAGGCTGAAGAGATAAACTTAATTGGAGACATCTCTCGAAGACGAAGAACCTATTCAAGTTGTCTTTGAGATCAGTTTCTTTGAAGAGGAGGAATTTACATTCAGAGGGAGTTTGAAAATTCATCAAAAGCAACCTTGGACGAGGAGGTTAGAAGGTTGATGCAAGTACTTGGAGCTTCAGAGGGAGTTTCATCATCATGGAGATCTGTTGTTAATGCATTTTCCTCTAAGACGGAGGAATTTGAGGTGAAAGCCCTTGTTAATGCATTTTCCTCTAAGACGGAGGAATTTGAGGTATCAGCCCTTGTTAATGCATTTCTCTCTACAAGAGAGATTTGAGGTATCAGCCCTTGTTAATGCATTTCTCTACGAGAGAGATTTGAGGTATCAACCCTTGTTAATGCATTTCTCTTTG
>VDFB02152760.1:0-17227 GCA_007258455.2 Sequoia sempervirens
AGAGTTAGTACCTAGGAAAAGGGAAAAGACTAGAATGGTCATAATGAAGTAATCAATGATCTGGGCATGGTTCCACCAACCAAAATTGATGAGATCAATTTGGAGTTTTGATTAAAATGAGAAAAGAGACCAAACTTGACTTTGGTATCTCTAAAAGGTTACGAGAGAATAAATTACCAAGAAGTGGACAAAGTCACTTGAAAAGGTGAATATGAGAAAGAAACCTAAAGTGGTAAATCAGGTCGGTTTGACCAAAAGTTTTGATAGTACATAGATTGGTTGGAGTATAAGATGAACTCACCAACATGTTTGTGAAAAATAACATTCGTTTAGAGGTTTCCAAAAGGAAATGGAATACAATAAGGCACTATGTGTCAAATCAATAGAAGTTGTAAGGAAAACAACATTCTAAGCTGAAAAGTACATCAACAAAAGAGGCTTGTGAGTTTGGATATTCCTCCACCAAAAAGGATATTGGAAATAAATTGGGAATATTAGTGTGTCTCTTAACTTCTAAGTTGTTGATTATTCATTATATTTCTTATTAAAACGATCCAAAATATTGAATCTAAAGAATAGAAATAAATGATGAATCTAACTTTGGGAAAAGTATATTCAAAGTATAGGTTATGTGCATGATCATCATGGAAAAATAGACCTTAAGTGAGAAAAAATTTAGAAAAAATTAGAGTTAGGCAACTTGACATAAAAATTGAATAAGCTATCTATATTATTTCAAAAAATATGTAAGAATAGAATCTATAGCAAATTGAATGTAGTTTCTAAACTACTAGGTTTATTTTAAAAAAAATCTATTTGGTAAAATTTGAAATTCAAATGTAGTAGTACTTAAATTTAGGGAAAAAATAAGAAGTGGATGTCTGTCTGACCACCCTAACCACAATAAAATGATAATTTATTTTTATAATATTTTAGATATCAGTAGATGACTCATGTCCCAATGTGATGCATATTTTTTTGTAATTTTTTTCCAAGTAAATAATTAATTTTGAATTTTTTATTACAACTTTTAAAAAATATAAAAACCCATATGTCCGACCACCTTAACTTGGCCAAAACTTCATGAATTTTTTTTTAATCTTATATTATGTGAAGTATAGAATGTGACACATGTTTTGGATTCAAAAAATGTGATATCATTTGAAAGCTATAGATGGTTTTCAATTAGCCTATCAATTAGGACTTTAGTCATAATTCAAATAGAAAATGAATAATAATAATTTATTAAATTAAAAGTAAAGCATAATTTATATTGGTGGAAAGATGATAATCTCATTTAAAAACCATTTTCGTTTCATCAATTTTGGGTAAAAAATAAATTCATCAACCACATACCCTACACATACCCATCATATCGCCACTTTTTTTCCCATCATGGTCCTCACATACCCTATACCATTGAGGTAGGAAAAGGAAAAAAAAATCCAACAACACTGAATGAAAAATCATTTCATGAAAGAAAATATTTGCTAGGAATTCAACTTTGAGTTGAATGAATGTTGTGGAAACACTAAGGGGGGAAGGAAGAGAGTGGATTGACTTGGGTTATGTACCCCACCCAATGAAAAAAGTAGATATGTTTTAAATTTGGAAGAACTAATGACTTCTTCATAAGTCATGATGTCAATTAATTCATACATTTTGTGACTAATGAGAAAGGAAAAGGTATTGAGGATTTTGGAGAAAGATAAATGGAAAGGTCAAGGATTATGACCTATTATCATCTCATACCTTATATTTATCTGATTGGAAGATCAAACGATATTAACATCAATGCTTTAGAAAAGGATAGGTAGATAATTTAATCATGATAGGGAAGATCATTGCCTATGGGACTCGCAAGGGAAGATCTAGGATACTCATGATTGGAAGAAAGTGTCTCTACACTCCTATATAACTTATATAGGGGATTTAGATAGTGATTTTATTTCTATATATAGGTAGTATTACTACATATTATGAAATATATCCATGTCGTGAATTGACTTGACACTATAACTTACTATACTAAGAGACTTGGGAATGATAAGGTTTAGCTAATAAACCAAAGAGATGGAGTTAAAGATAAGGTAGGATGTGATGATATGAAACCACGACAATTATATTTACTTGATTAATCACTACCTTACTCTTGAATGAAACCCTAGGTTTAAGAATAACCTAATTGGGACAAGAAGTTCATTTGATTAAAGAGAGAAACCTTAGGTTAATTTTTACCTATTGGGCTGGAATATGGACTAGACTACTAATTAATACCTTTAAGTTTGGAATAAATTACTTGTTTTATTTGTACATTTGGTCTTGATTGGAACATATAGGGGTAGAGTAACCTATAATATCAGACTAGTCATCGATTAAGGACTCTATCCTAAGAATTGGAAGGGAATATTGAGATTGAGGTTCACCCATGTGGATGTGTAAATCACTTGAGCTTATGAAATTCTATATGATTGGTAACATAGGTGGGATACCTATTTAGTAAAAGTAGCTAATTGGTTAATTACTTTACACTCTTGAAATGAATACATATTATTGACTAGACTCTACTTTGATTGGATCTTATATTAAAAGGGATAAACTCTCAAAGGGAAGAATCTATTGTTATGTTGTGACATTATAGAATATTCACTTTGCGTGGAATGTTGGAAATTTTACTAAGTAGAACATCGGGGTTGTTACATGTGCTCAACTAGGATATACCAAAGTTAGGACTCTCCTATATGATTAAGTGAATCCATGGAGTTAACAAGAAACATTCATGGTTGGTAATTAGGTATGCAATTAAAATTGACATCTTATAAGGACCAACATGATTGAATGAGGATTAATACTCAAAATGAGTACCAATTATTATCGAGAAAATTAGATTGAGTTGAAATATTGATCACATATTTGAAAATAATCCAAGGATAGAAGAAATCCATGGTATGGATGTCCTAAGATAAATTGGATTTATCTCCCCAAAACTTATAACCATTATTATATGGGAATTAAAGACAGTGTGAGATCGTAAAATAGGTTTTCACTTAGTCAAAGAATAGACTATTATTGGATACAAAAGAACCTATGTACCCAAAATTTGGAAGATATGGGAATGAAATGAGGAAATTAATGTCAGAGTTAGGACATTAGAATGACAAAGTGAATTGGTAGATGAGGAACCACTATAACCTGGAAAAGATAGAGTAAGAGGCTGCATGAAATGTGGCAAGATAATTTCTAGTATGCCAAGAAATGAAGACATGATGTCATCATTGATAGGATATGTGTACTCTCTTGAAATTCTAGAGGGAAAATGGTAGAACATAAGACAAATCAATCTATCTATGTCAGGTAAAACTAACATAATGTTCTAGTGGATAGACTCACCAAAGTAACCAACACAATTTAGAAACTTGATTTATAGGACTTTAGTCCTAAATAATATATTGTGAGAAGCAGTTGCTTAGTATTCCTGAGAAGGTTATCTCAGTTATGAATGAGCAAATAGTGATAGGGTTGTGTGAACCATGATCATACTATGAGACATTCAATTGAATGAATGCATAGTATATTATTATAACCCAAATAGGAAAAAATGGTAGACTAAATCTTGAATGATTTATAAACTTCTAACATTGAGGTTTGGACTATTATATGGAAGGAAAGGTTAGAAACTCTATTACACTAAAATATGCTTAGAAATAGGGTTAACCATAGACTTGATAGAATGTCAAAAAGGAGTAATAGATCAAAGAGATTGATGAAACTTTGTTGATACAAAGCTTAAGTATGAAGGAATGTCAAAATTTGATAGGTGTCCAAGAGAAATGTTATGTTCAAGATGGACAAGTAATCAAGAACAGCACTTTATGGTTGAAAAATGGATGTGTAAGTGATGGATGGACTCAATTTCTGAGTTTTCTAAAAGTGTAGATACCAAAGAGGAAGGCTGGGACCCATGATGTAGTGCACAATACATCACTATTCCTTTTCTATTTGGATTATACTAAGGATAAATTCATGGGCCAATGATTTATGATCACCATGTTTTAGGTGCCATGTATAGCTACTATTGTATCTAGGTTGTGTATATATGATAATGTAATAAAGCTCTTTGGGAGATTAAGTATGAGTGATGGTAATCAAAGAAAGGTCCAAGAAGGGAAAGGTTGCAAGGAGTAATGGTACATAGGATGAATATTTTATAAATCTTATACATTTTGAGAATGGTAAGTAAAACTTTATTTGACTTTATTTGTATGTTAAAGTGCTATATATCATTGATGATGATTATTCACAAAGGGGAATTATGTTACACCCCAATTGTGTAATTCCGTTGGTATGTGGCGTCGATCATGCTATACCAGATAGCCCATGGTATATCATCACTCCCCCCTCCGCTGGTCCGGGGCCGGGTTGGGCTTTGGGTTGCAAACCTAAATTTTTTTCCTACTTTTTCGCGTGATCACCAAAAAGGGAAAAATCAATGAAAAAGGAAAATCAATTTTGTAGAACCCAAAATCTGGAAGCTTCTAAGCTTGGTAAAAAGGGTTCGGATGGGTATTACAGTATGATGAAAAACGCGATTATTCGCAAGATTGTAATAGGTTTTACACTGGATAATAAAAGTATTGGATGGCTGGTTTGGTGGATGTAGCCCAGATTGGGTGAACCACGTTAAATTCTATGTTATGATTTATTCAGAATGTTTTAGTTTCTCTGCTTTGTTTATTAAATTGCATTTAATTGTTAGATCTGCCATCTCTAACCCTAACAATTACTATTTACTATTACTAAGTAGGGTGAAATTTGAATGTAATGTGAATTTTGGAGATGAGTAAATTGTCCTTGTACCATGTTATCAATCTGAATGTTATATCATTTAATGTTATCTCTGTTGATGTTATTTCATGGGGAAATACTGCATAAATGTGAATAGATGGCTATTGAATTATTATTCTAACTTTGGAGATGTTTATGTATACTGCATATGTTATGAACAATTGACTATTGTGTGCTTGTGTTACTGGATGCAAGAATGTGTTCTACTCCTCCAGGTGGAGGGGAAGTATCACTTGGGAGAATATCTTGGTTGGGTAGCCAGTAAAAGTAAACTATCTGAGAATATACACACACCACATTAGAATGATTGAGTTGATTTAGTTTGTAGGTAGTAGGTAAGTCATCCTTAGCTGATATGTTTTCATTTGAGAGTATTGTTTACTACTACATGCATTATTGGGTGATGCTTATCTTTTTGAGATGTTGAGATCTTTCTTGTATTATTACGATTATATTGACAAGTGGGATGTAAGTGGAAGTATGTGTATATATATGCACATGCATGTCAATGGGATCTAATGACATGTATATGCATATGTATGGATGTACCGCATGTAAACACTTACAATATGATGGTAATCATGAATGGCTATATGTGAATCAGATGTGAACATATATATATGTAGATATCCATATGTATATGTATATCGATACATGGGTAAGATGGTGAATGGACACTTATATGGATGCATTGATATAGATATACCTACACATACGTGTACATAGAGGCATATAAATATATATATATATATAATGTGTTTATTATTTACTATTTTTCCTATACTCATATATATATATAAATATGTAAATAAATATTAATGGTTATACATATATATATATATACATGATGGTATTTAATATATATATGTATATAATATATATAATATATTTATATAATAATATATATTTAACATAATATATATGTTATTGATTCGAATATCCCTTATTCGATAGAAGCTAATATATAAAGGCTATTACAGTTGAAAGAGACTATGTGAATGGAGGTCAATAATAGTCATTATTGACTATGTCAAATGAAGCTAATTGAATAGCTAATGAATTTTTATGTTAACCGATTATCATATTGTTTGACATGCAATTTATTACATGGTATTGTTGTCAATAATATGTTTGACTTGATTGACACCAATAGTGAGACCAACAATGAATTTGTCTAACACATTTAACTGCTCAAGTTGATTCATCAAATAAATGGATGGATGGAAAATTGTTGTCATAAAATAGAAGTTAATTGATTATTTTGGTAGTTTAACCACACAAAATATGAAGGAAATGATAGTGGAAGTGGCACCACCTTTGAATCTATGTTGCTATCTAGAATTATTTTCATTGTGACAATTCAAATTATGCATATGTTGATTGAATAAGTCTTCATATTGTTGTCACTAAACAAGTTGACCTATAGATGATTAGGCTGAGTATTAGCTCGTGAAATCACTACCTTTCTGATATGTTTCATGTGTTTCTTTGCATGAAGCTTGATGTCCATTAACATTCCTAAACTTTAGGCTTTGAGGTTGCTTGATTGCTCTATAAATAACTAAACCATTTCATTTGAGAGGGACACATTCTTCCACAATATTTCACATCTTTTGCTATTCCTATTTCTGCATTATTTCCAACCATGCTCTATTTTACATTGAGAGAGAGAAAGGCAGTTAGTTTTATTTATTTTGTGAGGAATTTTTTTTTAGAGTAAGCTATCAACTTGAGAGATGGAGTTTATTTGTGACATTCTTAAGAAGATGTTTACCAAACTTACTACTATTGGAAAGGGCTACATTGCTACCATTTGTCCGATAAGTGATAAGGCATGGGGATCTCTTCTTCTTTGTTATTTTACTTTTGAATGATGTGTCCTTATGCATGGTTGAGATGTCTTTTCCAGTAAGTGCATTAGAGAAATTAGAGTGTTTTGAAAAGTAAATTAAAGATCTTACGCTATTTTCATATTTTGTTTCTAAGTACTCCATACTAGGAGATGGGTGTTTATCATAGGTATTATATACTAGGTATGATTGAACATGAAAGGAATATATGGTACACTTAGCTCAATTATTGATTTAACTAGGAAAGCTTTAGTTTACTCCTAGGATAGATAATCCAGTATGGGAGGGAGTTTTTGAGCTTACTTGCTTGTAGGGTTATTTCAAGTATGTAGGTTATCTCTAAGATGATGGACTATCCATTGAAGGAAATACCTAGCTTGTGTACTTATTAGTTAAGTAGGTTTATTCCAAGTAGATTAATATGGTGAGAGGTTATCTTTGGGGTGATGGACTATCCATTGAAGGAGTTATCTAGCTTGTGTAAATACTAGTTAAGTAGGTTTATTTCAAGTAGATTAATATATTGATAGGTTATCTCTGGGATGATGGACTATCCATTGAAGGAAATACCTATGCATGGATTAAGATAGCCTTAAGTTAAATCGACCCTGAGTAGTGTATGTGATAGATGACTTCATTCAAAGTACTGAATGAGAACACTTCGGTGAAAGTAGTGTGAATTTTTGAGACTCCACTCTAGATTGTATGACTACCAAGACTACACTATCGGTTCACCTTGATCTACTATTACATGCTAGACAAAGATTGTAGGATTACAAGTTCTAGTTATGTAGGACACAACACTATGCTCAGTTGGTTGTCATTATCAATTACTCTACCGATCTCTTTGTTGAAGGGAAGGGCCATATATCGAATGATCGATGTGTGGGGGATTACATTATGAGTCTGTGGTTATAGAAAATTCTCTTGAGTGATGCTTCTCCTCCACAATAGGCGACAAAAGAACCAAGATTTGAAAGGAAGAATTTTGGACTATCTTACAACTATTTGTTCTAAAGCTCATTGGAGCTATGTATGTAAATGTATGCATTCTCAAGTATTGTTGTAACTTGTGAAGCTATTGTAATGAAATTGAATCTTTATTGTAATATTATATGGCATCTTGTTTGTATATTCTCAATAAAAGAAATAAATTTTTTATTGCAATGACTTGTTACCTAATTTACTTACTCGTATGGTGTAAATTTAGAAATTTTTATTGCATTGAAGGGTTGGCATGTTTGGAGACCTCATCATTTGGGGCTCACCTATTGAATAGAAAATTTTCACTAGCCCTTGTGGGGCATAGATAACATTAGTCTAAAGAATTCGGTTTGATTTTATTTTTATATGGTTGGTGTTTTGGACATGGTTGATGTTGATATTTTGGTTCATGGATATTATCATTTTGGATCATGGACATAAATCTTTGATATGCATGTTTAGACATTTATTTTCTTATAAATGATATAATATGTTTATTTAATAAAATAATCTGGTCATAAAGTGTTTTGGTTAAATGTTTAATTTACATCAGTTTTTTTTATTATTATTATGATAGATCTTGTAATTAATTAATGCTAGTAGATTTTAATGTTTTGGTTATGAATTTTCAAATGTACTAATGTTTCTAATAAGATATTGTAGGTGGGCATCTCAGGTACCTTAAGTATTGGAGACAAAGTTCAAATGCCAAATGTTTATTGTTGATTTTTAATTTGGTCAAGGGAATTCAATGTTGGAGTGTAATTTGAATTTGATGTGAATTTATTTGTGAAGGAAAATATTTTTTTATTTGAATGATCTTTTCATTTGAGGGAAGTTGAAGAGTTGGGAGGAATTCTATTTTAAAGAAGGATTTGGTATGGTTGTCTTCTCTCAATTATTTTTACTACTTTTCTTCGTTTTGGGAATTCAATTGGTGTGGGAAGATTGTTGCTTCTTTGGGTATTGGCTGAAATATATTGGTGGTAGAAGGATATTAATAGAGAGAATGGATTAAATACTTTTCTTTGGTTAATGGGTTGATCCTAACTTGGAAAACCAAGGTATGCTTTGTGTTTTGATTTGGAAAATTTGATGTAGTTATTGAATGTCTGATAGATTTTGTTGTGTTGATAAAATTTGTGTTATTTTCTATTTTGTGAAAAATATTTCTTGTGTAATGGGGTTTTGGGTGTGGATAAGGAGTGGATCTCACTTCAAGGCTGAGATCCTCCATTGTTTTGGGTTGATAAGGGTGTGGAGCCTCTCTTGGGGATTTATGTTAAAATTTATTTATGTGTTTTAAATGGAGCTGTGGGATAGATGGTGTGTAGAATGGTGGGTTTTGGAGGTGTTGTGAATGAAATAATTTGGTTTTGAAGTGGCTAATTGTGGAGGTGTTGTCAATGGAAGAATTTGTTTGTGGAGTGGTTGGTTGTGAAGGTGTTGTGAATGGAGGAATTATGTGTTGTAAATGGATTTGTTTGTTTAAATTGAAAAGATTTTGTGCCCCAAGAGGGAAGGGAATCCTCCTCCCCCTTTACAAGAATTTCATGAACAAATTATTTGTGTGAGAGTCAGTGCTTATGTTTTTATTCTTATTTTAATTTGTGTTGAGTATTTGGATTTTACCACCCACTCGGGGATGGAATTATCATTTGTATGGTGGGGAGGAGAGCAAGACTAGGTTGCTCTATTTTTTGTTTTGCAAGTTTAAAAAGTAATCCAAAATTGTTGAAGAGCATTGAATACATGAAAACTCTTTTATATTGTTGATTTGAAATGATTTTTGAAGTATTAAGAGTTGCAAGTTTGAAAGAATCTTTGGCTACAAGTGAAGGGGTTTCAATGTTCAATTTATAGATAAAGTAAATTATATGCACTATTATTCATGTTTATGAAAAGAATATATATATAATGTTATTCTTTATTAATCAGTTGAAACAATAAATGTTCTAATTATTAACCATATTGTAGTGATTGCTCATTTTATTTCTTGGTGAAAATAGTGTTTTGTTAAAATCATGAGTATGATTTTAGTTAATGTTATTATCTCTTTAGTCTCTCTTGTAAATTTTATTTGTTGGATTGGTTTTGTGAATATCTAACTTATAAACAATCTTATGTAAATTCTATTATGAGCAATACTTCAATAATATTATTATTACTTTCATATCATTAAGTGTATATTAAGTTAAGTGTAAGTAGACTATTTTTTATTATTTCATTTATTTTAGTATCTACTTCTTAGATTAAGTTTATTTGTTGTGTTTTTAATAGTTTATTCTTGGGGAGGGCATTACAACCCTTGTGAGTATTTTGTTCGAACAATGGACAATGGGTTTCCACTTGTGAACATTTTTTTTTTTGGAAAAATGACTTAGCCTTGCTCCATACCCATTAGACAAATAGTCAAGGTTGGGTCCATTCCTTTTTTGTTCCTTTTTTTTTATATTAATTTTAACATTGCATGATTATGTATCTTGTGTTGTTGTTGCATGCATGTGTCTCCTTGTGCCTTTGTTGGTTTTCCATGGGATCTTAGATCTTGGAGGCTTGATCATATTCCTTGATTCTTGTCATTTTATATTTCCAAGAGTTGTACAATTATAACTCTCTTGAAATATTTTTCTACATTAGAGTGAGTTTGAACGTAGGCTCATACTCTCACTAAAGCGGGGACTAAATGTAGTGTACGAAATTGTATACCATTACAATTTCACACTATTTTTGTATCCCTTAATTAATTGAACTTAATTAAGCCTCTAATTGTCAAAATTATGCATTCCAAAGCCTTATTATTCCCGTTTTCCGAATAGAAAACATATATTAAACAATTGATAACATTAATTAAAACACATTGGAAATTTAGTGTCCTAGACTTGGGTCCCCTTTAAGTCCTAGGATCCAATTTTTAATATATTTTTGGCAACATTTTAATGATTCAAATTCAAGATTAAATTGTTGGCTTTTGGAGTCAATATTTTTAGAAATTAGATAAACATCTATAAATACATTGTTATTTTATCAATTCAAATCTAACTAGAAAGAAGTTGCATGATCAAGAGATTATATGAGAAAATATTATTGTCAAGAGCATTAAAGAGAATATTTATTAGTCATCTACAACAACAATTCAAGATCATATCATCATGTCAAAGTTCATGTGTGTTCATGTCATGTTTCAGAGCTAACATTGTGAAGTAGGTTTCAAGAATTCAAGAAAGCATTCAAGCATCAATCAATCAAGACAATTCATGAAAGATCCAAGCCTTAGAATGATTTGTTTGACTTCAATCCTCTAAGGGAATCCATTAAGGTTTTAGTGAGTTGTAACAAGCAAGTGTTCATTCATAAATTCCTTCATTTTGCCATTATTTCATTATCAAGGTTTAATTACCAAACATGGGGTTTGACTAAGCAAAACCCTCATTCACCCAAAAATAATTTTTTTCTTCTCTATTTGTATGTGAACATTTATAGGTGAAGAATGACAAACATTGATCAAAGGAGCATTTTTGCAAAGTATTTGTTGTATTCGTTGTTGTCAAGCTACAAAAAATAACTTGCACATTTTATTTTTGACTTTCCAACAGTCATATCTAAAGAAATCAAAATCTTAGATATGTAATTAGAGGACTAAAAAAAAGTATTTTTGGACCCCTGTACTATCACCCATTTTTCCCAGGGAAAACTAGTCTTGCTACAAGCCCTAAAACCCACTTTTTATGATACGTGCACACAACCCCATCCTTCTCAAATATACTTATAAATTACTGTTTCCATTTTTGTTATAATAGAATTCTACATTTCAAATGTTAGGTCATATAATTCATCTAGTTGATGCACTTTTAATCATTCTAAAACATTAAAAATCAGCCACTTTTGTCATAAGAAAGTAGAGATCCAAAGATCCAAAATAGGGTTGATTCACCTCAAGGTTGAATGTCAATTATATCCCTTTATAATCTTCTCTCTTTCTAATAAAATTGAGGTAGAGGAGTGTTTGAATCCTAGACCATTTTATCATTCCACATTGATTGAATTGATTTCCTCTTTTCCCCTCTTTTCCTTTTGGTGAACCTAATGTGAATCACCACGTGTTGAACTTAGTGAATTTCCTAGTATGGAACTTGTCATTGCCCCTTTGTCTATTTATCCACCTTCTATATACAATTAGCAAGATTGGGATATATATGACCTACTTTAGGTTATCTTGCATGTGACATACTAGTCTTTTCTTTGTCTTCTCTTCATGTTTTTGTGATTGCATGTGCATAATGTGATCCCCCATGCCATGTTGCTTGGTGTGTCTTTATTTTTGTGAGATTTCTTTGGATGACCCTTGTTACTCTATTGGTGCAAGGATACAAAGGAAGCAAGCCTATCGTGACATTCTTCTATGTGTTATAAAAATTATATTTTGTTTTGTATTGTGTTTTCCTTTTGGGGATAATGCAAAGTGTTGAGACATTTAGATCTCTTCCATGTTGACCAAAAATATTTTTTGTTCTTTCACTCTCTATGTGTCATTCTTCCTAAATTTGTTTTTGGTTCTATGGATATTTTGGGAATGATGAAGCTTTTGAGATCTATTGTATCACTATAGCAATGACATAAATTGACCCAAAATTTGTGGATACCTTATGTGTAATATTTGGATTCCATTTGGGGAGAAACTTCCTTTTTTCATGACACAAATTTATTTGGAAACATATAATTGGCATAGGGATTTTCAAATAAACTCTCATGGCTCTCTTTATCAATTGGCATTTATCATTTTCTACTTTTAAGTAACTCCTCACGAAATGGTGTTTAGAAATTTCTTTAAAGTGGGTGCATGCATTAGCATTATTTCATTGACATTATTCATTTTGGTACTAATCATTTTGGAATTGAATTATGGGTACACAAATTGTGTGATGACATTATCGATGTGCCATCCTTTTTTATGAGTGCACACCTTGGAGACCTAGTGTGTGTTTCTCATCCTTTGGGGCTCATCTAGTGAACAATTGATTTTAACTAGCCATTGTGAGTATTTTGTTTCAATAGTGGACAAATTTTTTTCACTTGTGAACAATTTTTTGGACAAACAGCTTAAGCTTGATCCATACATATTAGAAAAACAATCAGGGATTGATCCATTCCTTTCCTTTCGTTTTCTCTTTGCATTAATTTTGACATTGTATGATTATGTATCTTGTGTGACTGTTGCATGCATGTGTCTCCTTGTGCCTCTATTGGTTTGTCATGAGATCTTAGATATTGGAGACATTATCATCTTCCTTGATCATTGTCATTTTATCTTTCCAATAGTTTTACAATTATACCTTTCTTGAATTCTTTTTCTACTTTAGTGTGAGTTAGAGCATGGGCTCATACTCTCGCTAAAGTGGGGGTTAAATGTAGTGTAGGAAATTGTACACCTTTACAATATTAAACTTTGTTTGCATTCCCTTAATTAATTGGGCTTAATTAAGCCTCTAATTGACCAAATTATGTATTTCAAAGCCTTATTATTCATGTTTTCTGAAAAGGAAACCTATATTAAATAATTTCTAACATTAATTAAAACACCTTAGAAATTGAGTGACCTAGACTTAGGTCCTAGGACGCATTCACCCAAGGGTGAATGGGTCCCCTTTAAGTTCTAGGACCCAATTTTTAATATGTTTTTGGTGGAATTTTAATGATTCAAATTCAAGTTTCAATTGTCAGCTTTTGGAATCTAATGTTTGGGAAATTAGATAAACACCTATAAATACAATTATTTTATCAATTCAAATCCAACTAGAAAGAAGTTGTATAATGAAGAGATCATATGAGAAAATATTATTGTCAAGAGAATTGAAAAGTAAATTTATCAATCATCTACAACAACAATCAAGAACATAACATCATGTCAAAGTTCATGTGTGTTCATGTCATATTTTGGAGCTAACATTTTGATGTAGGTTTCAAGCATTCAAGAATCAATCAATCAATCCATTTCATGCAAGATCCAAGCTCAAAGTGATGTGTTTGACTTTAGTACTCTAAGGGTAGCCATTAAGGGTTTGGTGAGTTGTAACAAGCAAGTGTTCATTCATTAGTTCCTTCATTTTGTCATTATTTCATTATCAAGGTTTAATTACCAAACATGGGGTTTGACTAAGGAAAAAACTCATTCACCCAGAAATAATTTTTTTCTTCTCTCTTTTTATGTGCACATTTATAGGTGAAGGACTAAGAATTGATCAAAGGAGAATTTTGACAAAGTTGTATTTGTTGCATTCATTGTTGTCAAGCTATAGAAACTAACTTGCACATTTTATTTCCAACTTTATGATAGTCAAACCTAGAGAAATTAGAAGCATAGATATGGGATTAGAGGACTACACAAAATTATTTTTTGATGCTTGTACTAGGACCCATTTTCCCTATGGAAAACCAGTCCTACTATAGGCCTTGAAACCCACTTTTTATGATAGGTGCATACCATCTGTCCTCAAATCTACCTATAAATTATCATTTCCATTTTTTTGTAATAGAATTTTGCATTTCAAGTGTTAGGTAATATAATTCATCTAATTGATGCCCTTTAAATCATTCTAAAAAATTGCAAATCAGTCATTTTTGTCATAAGAAAGCAAAGATCCAAAGATCCAAAAGAGGGTTAGCTCACCTCAAGGTTGAAAGTTAATTATATCCCTTTGTAATCTTCTCTCTTTCTAATAAAATTGAGGCAGAGGGGTGTTTGAATCCTAGACCATTTTATCATTCCACATTGATTGAATTGATTTCCTTTTTTCCCCTCTTTTTCTTTTGGTGAACCTAATGTGAATCACCACGTGTTGAACTTAGTGAATTTCCTAGTATGGAACTTGTCACTGCCCCTTTGTCTATTTATTCACCTTCTATATACAATTAGCAAGATTGGGATATATATGACCTACTTTAGGTTATCTTGCATGTGACATACTAGTCTTTTATTTTTCTTCTTTTCATGTTCTTTGTGATTTCATGTGCACAATGTGATCCCCCATACCATGTTTCTCAGAGTGTCTTTATTATTGTGATATTTCTTTGGATGACCCTTATTACTCCATTGGTGTTGTTCGACACTAGGAACACTAGGGGGGGGTGAAATAGTGTTGCACAATATTTGAATTTCAAAAAAGATCTTAAACTATCAACAACAATATTTAACCTTTAATAGCATCCACAACAAGTAAACAAAAGGAAACATGCATGCACATTAACAAGACAATGTGAACACCATAACACTATAATTTTTACATGGAAACCCTATTAGGGAAAAAACCATGGTGGAGATTAATCCACAAAGTATACTTTGTTAAAAGTATGATAAAAAGGGAATGCACTTGCATTCAGGAACACTACCTAGAGCTCACTGCTCAAAAAGGAAAGGATCACTTCCTTACAAAGTGTTTGTGAATATAAAAAAATGTTGAAATAAGAATATAGCATCTACAAATGCCTAGATTCAGTTCCAACGAGGAACATAAATAGATTCTGGACCTTTTGTCCAATTTGCACTTCTGGGCCGCTCTTTTGCAGAAACCCTTCTATAGCACAAACAAAATTTTCTCAATAGATCTTCTGATATTAGCCCATCTAGCTATTTTTCACTTTTTCTCACACACACATGCCTTCTTCCCATTTCGTACATCACATGCAAAATGAATTACCAATTTCATTTTTATATCTGCTAACAGGAATTTTATTTCTAGATGTTAGCTCAAATCACCAATTGGAATTAATGTGTACCCACACAAGTCAACTAGACCCAAATCAAAATTCCCAACATAAGAAATAGTTACACAACTATTCCTCACACATCAGGAATGTGCCATATACAATAGGTCAGTCATAATGAGAAAATAAGCAATAAATCATTCTGCTGAATCTCCAAACTCATACATGGTTCAATGTAATATCATAAAAATTATCAATCGGGTAGCATACATGCTTGACAAGCTTCCTTGGGGATCCACACAACAAAATAATGATTTGGTGAAGTATTTAGATCAACCAACCAACCATATACTATGTTCTTCATGCATTCTGCCAGTAGAGTATTGTCTTCTACTTTCCTTTCTGGTAGGAACTACTTCTGAACTGTGGACCACACTACTAACTCCAGTTGCCATCAATGACAACACTAACAACCAAAAACAATCTCCCAAAGCCATATGCCAACAATCTTCCCTTTTGGCATTGATAGCAACACTTAGTGAAAAATGACTAAGTGTCAAAACTCAACAAAACACTGCTCCCCCTTTGGATGTCAAGACATTTTTCACAACATTCTCTCCCCCTTTGACATCAATGACAAAAACTTCCACTACTTTTCTTTTCCCCTTAGCTTATTTACTGCACTCTTCCTCACTGCATTCTCTCCAAAAAAAAGTTGCAACTATTGCTAAATTCAAAAAATTACTTTATACTTATCTTTCTTTTTTGGGAGAAATTTCTTCCAAGAGTCCACTGCAATCCCAATAGCAATTATCAGACTGTTATTTTTTATGTTTTGTTGATGACTTGGACAAGGGATTCAAGAATGGTAATGGCTTCTTCCAGCTTTTCTCCTTTCTTTAGAACTTCAACCATTTCACTAACCTGTATTCAGTCTGATCCTTCACTTTCCAGAAAGTGTCCATAAGAGTGTTTCTGGAGAGTGAACCTTTGCATGCTCAACTTGCAACTCATGAATCTTCTTAACTTCTCCATCCTTGTCCTAAACCATACTATAGTCATGTCTAATTTGAAAAGCTCATTCTCAATTTTTCCAACTTATCCTTGTATTTTTCAACCACGTGAGGCCACCTGAGACAATAGTTGAAGATCTTATTCACTGAGTCAATGCATTGTCTTAGTACATTCATTTTCTTCTTCAATTTGGCAAGAGATAGCCTAAACTACATCTTCAGATGTGAGATTATTTCTTCCTCTTTTCTGTCCTGAGATATAGAGTCCATAGCCTTCTTGATACATTCAATAAATTCTTCTAGAAGTACATTCTGCAAACTCTTCAATTCAATGTTGTTTTCAATAAAGTACCTTCCTAGAGTGTCCTCAATGCAGTCCTATTCATATGATGGTCCATTCATCCATATGTCAGTTATCTTTTGCATTCCTTCTTCTTCCTAAAAAATCTACAATATCTTTGACTTGAGTAGAGAACCTTCTTCATCACTTTCTTCTGCAATTACCACAACCGGTTCAACTAGTTTTGGTTCATCTCTTGGTGTATATTCCTAAGAATCTTCATCGACTACATCCACAACTATATTTTTTTTACCTTTTCATTCAAATTTTGTTGACTTAGGTGCTAGAGGAATGTCATTAGCCAACTCTCTTCCTCTCTTCTACTTTTTCTCTGTCTTACTAGAGGATGATCCAATTTCAATTGTTTTTACCGGGAGAGGAATACAAAAATTTTCTAACTTTCCAAAGAAGTTTTCATAAAATTGTTCACCATTTTCAAAAGAGTTGAAATGCTCAAAAAATTGCTTACAAACAGGTATATTTTCCATCCATAC
>VDFB02152761.1:0-65613 GCA_007258455.2 Sequoia sempervirens
CAATGGAGTTTTTTGCAGATGTTCCCTTTCTTATGGATCTTATCATGGAACTTCTTTCATCTCATGAAGACAACACTTGTGATAAACAAATTAAGGATATGCCTGATCATGTTTTCCTTTTCTCTAATCTTATAGAAGATTGGCTAGATATAAGCCAAAATGTTTATGAGGCTTTTAAGTTTAATGAGCAAGTGGAATGTGATTCTACACTTCATGAAAGTGTGGAGTATGAGGGTTTCATCTTCCCACTCTAGCTTGATGAACCTGTGCTTGAGAAGGATAAATGTAGCAATGTTATATCAAAAGTCATAGGAAATGTTGATTGTGATGATGCTAGTAGCTTGGAATTGCATAATGTTCATATGGATCCATTACTAGTAAAAAAATCCAAAGTGTTCGATAGAGGAAAGAATTGTTCCTGAATTTTAGGGGTCGGGGGCCTCCAATTTATTGAAGTAAATTGTAATGTATATTTTGTAAATAGTGTACATAGGCTGGTCTGGTGTTTGCTTTTTGTTGTGTCTTCTTGTCTTGTCCAGGCAAGCTCCTTGTTTTTGATATTCTACCCTGGTCTACTTCAACCTGAGATTTAGATTCTTCCTATACCCACTAGGGGTATATGTCTCCAAGCATGAGCCACTAATGGAGCTTCCAAAATTTTCCAATTTTTGAGTAGCCCTAGACCCTGTTAGCACACAAAACCTTTGTTCCCATATGTGAGTAGGGTTTTTCCTTTGAAAAAATTCAAAAATTCAAATATTGCATTGACCTTCCCTGCCAGTTTCTGGTTCTTTGAGTTATCACTTGAGCCATCGTATGCGTTTTCCTACCAACCCCTTTGGTTAAGAGCATTGGTCACCCAGTCAGCCCATCGACCTTAGCTATTTCCTAAAGTCGAGTTTTAATTTTCCCCAACGATCTTAGCTTAAGTCATTAGCTTATGAGGGTCATGTCACCATCGGCTTAACAAGGCCCTTTATTAAATGCTAACCTTTCCATGTGTGCAGGTTATGAGATTCAAGGTTGTGGGAAGAGATCATGACCGTACCCCACTAGCTTGCGAGTAATAAACACCGGCCAGTTATGCAGTGCGAGAACAACAAAATGAAGACACGTGTTTTCATACGGATGTGGGGCCCAATCTCCACTATCAAGCTCATGGCATGTGGTTTTAAACTGACGATTGAGATCAAATGTCAGGGATAATCTCCACCATTCTTCACTGGCTTGAGGGAGAAAGTGAATGCTCATTAAAAGCCACAAGATCAACGAGATCTCAACATCTAGATCAATCCACTCAGTTTGTGAGATAGATGGGGCTCACTAACAGAGAAGTTTCCATATGAGGGATAACGCCATTGGCTGAGGATAAATCAATGAAGCACCACTAGATTTCAAACCTTGTCAACCTAAATGGAGTCATTCGATCTGTCATCTCATCATGAGATCAACAATAGATATTCAAATTTGATGAAACAACACGTGATAGGAATTTCATTCTACAACTAATGGGAATTAATGATATACTCTCTATGGGTGTGATCAAATTGATCTCTGTGCATGTGGACACTTAATTGCTAGCAATCATGAATTGCAATCTACAAATTTCCATGCACTTGGGAATTAAATGGTGACAATACGCATGCCAATGAATTGCCCAGTTTGCACGTGTTTTTTTCATTAAGCATTCATGATTGATATCATCACATTGCTCAATAAATAGAAGTGGCGAGTTGCTATTTTCACCATAGCAATTAATAGTTTGAGTGTATACTTTTTTGTTATTAGCCCCATAAAAGGTATACAAACAATTAATAGTTTGAGTGTATACAAAAAAGGTAGCAAAAGGAGTGTTATTAGGCATGGATGAAGATGTAACAAGATAGCTTAGAGGGGTGATTGGATTTTGTAAAGAGGTTGGGAAAAGCTTACTATAATTGATAGAATCAAGGGGATCTATGTCATATACCTCTTGATCAACAAGACTCTTGTTATTTTTGTTAATGTAATTAGGATTCCCATTGACTACTATTTTTGGTTGCATTGGTGAAGGATAAGGATTCATGATGTTGGATGGGGAATAAATGATTAGAAGGAAATAAAATATGATGAAAATATAAATAAGGTGGATTGGAAGAAGATGGAAGAAGGGATCTTAAGATTTGTTTCGATATTAGAAGATCTTGGATGTAGATGGACTAAAGCTCAAATTGGATTTAGGTTAAGCTCAGATTGGGATTGGATTAAAGCTCATATTAGGATTGGATTAAACCTCAGATTTGGATTGGATTAGAGGATATGATAGGATTGATTCTAAACCAAGTTCAGAGGTTTTAACTAGATGACGTAAGGTGCTGATAATCGATTTTTTCTAGATTTGGCAGTTTTCAAAAATTGTCAAATTTTGCCATTTTAGGTAACTTCATATGCATATCTTTGAGAGTCTAGTTTTTTCCCAAAACATTCCAAAGACTAAGGTAGGATGAATTTCCAACTAACATCCTAAATCTAAAACATGAGTTCCGAGTTATTAACAAAAATGACTTTTTAAAAACTAGAAAAAAACACTAAATTGTTGTTTTGATGGTCAACATGAAAGTTTCAAGCCTCGAAAAAGTGTCGAAATGGGGGCCAACTAACTAAGGTTGGGTTGGGAATCTAAATTCCACCTCGTAACGTAACCACCCATAAAATTTCAGCCCAAACGGACACTCAAGTCAAAAGTTATGGCCTCTAGAAGTTTCTACATCAAAATCAAAACCCCTAAAATGAAGTCTAGGTGATTGGGCTCAATGATTTGATGATGGATATGGAATCTAATGATGTTCTAAGAAGCACCTATGTGATTTGGTTGAAGAAATAATGACTTTTGGGAAGTGTTGATAGACAAGAACGACAATGACGGGAAGACAAATGAAAGTCTACTTTTGGGAAAATTTTCCTGTTTGGGTGGTAAATTCGCCCAAGACTGGGCTGGGACAAGAAACAGGAAAATTTTCCTAATCAAATTTTCCCAAATTGAAAGGGGAAGAAAATTCGCCTATCTAGGTGGCAAATTCACCCAAACTGGGAAGATGGAGCAAATTCGCCTGTCTGTGAAGGAAAATTCGCCCAAACAGGTGATAGGTTTGCCCAATAGTAAACAAATTCACCCAAATAGTAAGCAAATTTGCCCAAAACCTAGATGACACAAGAAGCTAGCAAGTTTGCTAAACAAATTTTCCCAAACAGATAGCAGGTTCGCCTAAACTTAGGGAAACAGGCGAATTTGACTTTCAAGATTGCCTAACGAGGTGACAACTTCACCTATTTCCTAAATGGGATGAACGGGAAAGGGATGACCTAAAAAATGGGATCACCTAGAAGACAAACGGGCTCAGCCGTTTTCCTGAACGGGACTGATGAGGAAGACTCAGATGAGGGATGAGCTGGAATTAACAAGAAAATTCACCTAAGTAGACGGAAAATTCACCCAAATGTTAAGGCAAATTCGCCTATCCTTGGAGAAAGGGAAAATTTGATAGATGAATGAAACATAAAGGGAGCAAACTGAAAATGGGATCACCAAATAGACAAATGGGCTTGCCTAACAAACAAATGGCCTCGATGAACGGATAAACAGATCTGACAAACAGAGCAATGAACCTGAAAAATGAAGAAATAGACTCTCGTAGTAGACAAATGGACTCTCTGAACAGACGAACAACCTCTTAGGTAAAGCGGTTGGGAAAAGCTTAGATACTTGAGCAGTCTCTGAATGGACTCTCTGAGCAGTGTTATTAGGCGTGGATGAAGATGTAACAAGATAGCTTAGAGGGGTGATTGGATTTTGTAAAGCGGTTGGGAAAAGCTTACTATAATTGATAGAATCAAGGGGATCTATGTCATATACCTCTTGATCAACAAGACTCTTGTTATTTTTGTTAATGTAATTAGGATTCCCATTGACTACTATTTTTGGTTGCATTGGTGAAGGATAAGGATTCATGATGTTGGATGGGGAATAAATGATTAGAAGGAAATAAAATATGATGAAAAGATTAGGTACTTGAGCAGTCTCTGAATGGACTCTCTGAGCAGTGTTATTAGGCGTGGATGAAGATGTAACAAGATAGCTTAGAGGGGTGATTGGATTTTGTAAAGCGGTTGGGAAAAGCTTACTATAATTGATAGAATCAAGGGGATCTATGTCATATACCTCTTGATCAACAAGACTCTTGCTATTTTTGTTAATGTAATTAGGATTCCCATTGACTACTATTTTTGGTTGCATTGGTGAAGGATAAGGATTCATGATGTTGGATGGGGAATAAATGATTAGAAGGAAATAAAATATGATGAAAAGATAAATAAGGTGGATTGGAAGAAGATGGAAGAAGGGATCTTAAGATTGGTTTCGATATTAGAAGATCTTGGATGTAGATGGACTAAAGCTCAGATTGGATTTAGGTTAAGCTCAGATTGGGATTGGATTAAAGCTCATATTAGGATTGGATTAAACCTCATATTTGGATTGGATGATAGGATATGATAGGATTGATTAAAGGGAACAGACTGAAAATGGGATCACCTAATAGACAAATGGGCTTTCCTAACAAACAAACGGCCTCGATGAACGGATAAATAGATCCGACAAACAAAGCAATGAACCTAAAAAATGAAGAAAGACTCTCGTAGTAGACAAATGGACTCTCTGAACAGACAAACGACCTCTCCAAATGGACGAACGCAATCTCTGAACAGGTGAACAGAGTCTCTGTATGGATGAATGGACTCTCCTGATGGATAAACAGACTAACTGAATGGATGAATAGACTAATTGAATGGAAGATGGGATTGGCTATTTAGGGAACAAATTCACCCAAATTGATGGAAAATTCACCCAAGAAGGTGGAAAATTCACCCAAACACAAGAGATGGGTGAATTTGATGACTCAATGGATTGACAGGGACTAAAACAAGCAAATTCGCCTCTGTAGTGTGCTAATTCGCCCAAAACAGTAGAAAATTTACCCAAATAGGGAGAAAATTCACCTATTCTACAAAACACGGGAAAATTTGATGAATGGGGACTGACAGACTCACCTAACGAATGAACGAACTTGCCTGTTCCAAGAAATGAGCAAAAACGAGGTCGCCTAAGAGAGTGACCCACAGGAAAATTCACCTAGATGGGGAGACTTAGACTGGACTAGGATGCAAAAAAGCTGACAGTGGCAAAGGACGAAAAGCACAATAAACAATAGACAGAAGGCCAATGATGGCTCACTTGAAAATAAAAACACTGGTATAGCACAAAGAAAACACACCAGGCAATGCAATCCTAGAAGGGTCTCTATCTAGGCAAAACAAGGTGATCTAGGGAGTCCTCGATATACACACGGTATGTGAGGCACAATCGTGAACACCAGCCTATCACAAGCATGAGTCGGGAGGCCTAGTGAGGTACTGGAAACTCGGACCAACTCTTCACATCTTATCTAGGTATCACCCTAGCTTCGACACTCTGCCAGACATGACATGACTGGATTCGGGTACAACTTTGGCTCTCCCCCCTTTATATACCCTGCCAGTACACATGGTTGGGATCATCCCCCAGGTGATGAAATCCTAGGTAGGTCTCGCTAAGGGAAGAAGATACTAAACATTTTTAGCTGGTCCCCAGACTCGCACGTAGCGCAAGGGGAGAGCTTAGACGCACTAGTACCTCCTAGGTAGACTCAACTAGACTAGAGTGAACTACGATTTCTCATCACCTAGGATTGCCAAACGGTGCAAGGGGATTGGATATGTTAATAGCCCACTCACAAACACAAAAAAACAAGTTAATTTGACCCTCTAATTAAAGTTACGTGTGCCTAGATTAATATAGAAAAACAACAAACTAACTAACTATAGATCTTGGACTACTCATTCTGCAACAAATACGTTAGTAGTTTTTCAACCGCTGGTCTTGAACGAACGAGAAACAGTTGCACAAACGTTAGCAAAATGAGGCGCACTCACAAACAGACAAGTTAGCAGGTTAGTACCTAAAAAAACCAAAACAGAGTAAAAAATAGAAGGATTAAGTCTTTGTTTTACCTCAGATTTGCCTCTGTAGAGGCAAATTTGCTCAAATCAATAACAGGTTCGCCTGTCTAGGAACAAATTGCAAATTTTCCCAAACTTGTCAGATAGGCAGATTTGAAACTTTGCAAATTCACCTCTGTTGTTGCAGATTCACCCACTTAGTTGCAGGTTTACCTGTTTAAGGTGCAGATTCTTTTGTTTAGGGTGCAGATTTGCCTATTTAGCGTGCAGATTCTCTTGTTTGTAAACTTGAACTTGCAAAACTTGCAATAACAAAGAACATGAAAGAAAAAACCCATTTGTGGGTCCCACTGGGCATGCCATAAATGTGTGCAGTGTGTTTTTCTAACCCTAAAGATGCAAAAATGAATGAAATGCAAAAGAAGCAACAACACAAAACAACACCTCAAGATTAGGGCTTAAGTTGAAACTCAAACTTGAAAAAGATAATGAAACCCGTTTACCTCATTTCAGCTTGATAAAGTTGTTTGCCCCAGTGATATGTGTGCTCTACGTCGATTTTGGTAGCATAACGACTTGTTGTAGCTTGATTTGGATGCAAGGATGAAGGGTTTTGGATATGGATGCAAGATGGGTAGCTTGAAAGATGGAGATGATGAGTGCTTAAGATTAGGGTTGGATGAGAAGAGATTGTGAAGAATATAAGGAGAGGAACAAAATGGCTAAGTGTTAGCCATTTAACCTAGGAAGATCAAATGTACGGTGGATATTGAAAGAGTGAAAAAGATCAAGGACTAAGATGAATATTTGACTAAAGGAATTAATTTTTTTTTTTAATGAGCATGGGGATGATCAAAGAAATTAAATATTCCTTGGGAAAGATAAAAGGAATTAAAAATTCTTTGGGAAATGAGGGAGGAATTAAAAATTCCTCAAAAAGGACCTTGGGAAGATAAAAGGACTTAAAAATTCCTTGGGAGATGAGAGAGGAATAAAAAAATCCTCAAAAAGGAATTTGGGAAGACAAAAGGAATTAAAAATTCCTTGGGGCATGAGAGAGGAATTAAAAATTCCTCAAAAAGGAATTTGGAAAGACAAAAGGAATTAAAAATTCCTTGGGGCATGAGAGAGGAATTAAAAATTCCTCAAAAAGACCTTGGGAAGACAAAAAAAATTAAAAATTCCTTGGGGGATGGGAAGTGTTGACCAAAGGGGTTGATTAGACAAGTTGATGAGAGATTAGAGGTAGGTTAGGTGGATAATGAAGATTAAGAGCCAACTTGCAAAAGTTGGAGGATGTGACACATCTTAATCATGGATTAGGGATGTCCCTAATGATGAGATTAGGAAGTGGATGTGATGGTAGATAAAGGGAATTAAATAAATAGATCATTTATTTAATTCCTTGTAGGAAAGGAATAAAGGGTAAGGTATTTAATTATTCAACCAAATACTTTAGGGATTTAGAGGAATTTAAGGGTATTAATTAAATAATAGCAATTTTACTTAATTAATGCAAATAAGAGGATATTTAGATGAAAAGGGATAAATTTGGATAAATGTAACTGTCCAAATTTAGGTGTCTACAAACTCAATGAAAATAACTTCACTTGATTGATCTCTTGGTCTTGTATGTCCTTTCTTGATTCTATGATTTTATTTGTTTTGTGAGTTCTACTTGTATTTTGTAACCCTTGTGTTGTTTGTTTTCATTGTTTTTTCTTGGTTACTTCATGGGTCTCCTCTCTTCAATATAGCCTAGCTTATATAGAAGGATTTGATCCATTTCAAAAACACACCTTTACCATTGATATCAAGAAATGTAAACAAATTCATTTCTCTTAAAATACGATATACATAATTTGAACAACATATTATGTTTTTATCTATTCACATTATTTAACTTCTTTTTTTCTTTCTATAAACTATATTTAAAATACGATCGTTGAAATTACATTACCTTGGTATGATTATTAGTGAATAAATATTTTATAGGCGTGAATTTGCACCCCTTATACAAATTCACCTTTTACAATTCCTCACCTTAGAAAACCAAATCCAAAGGTGAAATTCCACATTAGCTTGTTGCCTTCATTCTAATTGGCGTCTATCCTTTGTGTAGGTGGAATAATATTTGTCAGGCACGCCCACATGACATGCAGACTTCCGCGTGAAACGCTTACATCCCTGATGGATTTCTACGTTTGAAGTTGGCAGAGGCATTACACTTCCCATTGGGGTCATTTTATAACATCCCTCTTCAACCAACCGACCCCGAAAATGGAAATTTCTCTCATCCCACCTTCAAAACCACTCTTCCTTCATTCATTTCATCATCTTCACAATCTATTTTTCATTCTCAAGAACTTTATATTGATTACCTTTGCATTCTTCACTTCAAGCAACATTGTGGAACTCCATAGCAACAACAACAACACTCCATCAACTCCATAAAGAAAGTGTGGAACAAGCCATTATAGTAGGGGATTGAGGTTTTGCAACACCTCCCTTCATCACAGTTGAGGTTGTGGTGATTGTTCAAGCCTTCTTTCTCCATCATTGGCTAGTGAGCTCTTGGTGGAGGTGGTAACGTTTTCACTCCTCTCCTTTACAATTTGGTTAAGTAGCCTTATACTGTTTTGTAGTGTTATTCATGTACTTTCTTTCTTTACTTCTTTATCATACTTTTCTCTATCGTTGTTATATTTTCTGTCCATGGAGGTGGAAACACCAAAATGGAGGTTTGACTAAAGCAAACCCCTATTCAACCCCCAAAATTTTTCCCTCTTTCTTGTGTGTAGGTGGACGTGCATTTGGAGCTCACTGGTGAACAAGCATCTTTGTGAGATTATCTGTCACCTTAGACTTCATATATTTACTTTATCACATTCATTTGTATCTTTCATACTTCATAGTTTTGTTGTGTTCCCTGAAAAGTGATTAGCTAGGCCATTAGCTTGTTTTTTGGTGGTTCATATTGTGTTTTTGGTCCTCTGGTTGTATGGATGCTAGCATACCTGAGAGACGCCAGTGCACCGTGCTATCATCCTAGAACCACACTTCCATCCTCGGGTAGAGAGCTACCTGAGGCATAGTGTTGAACCCAAAAACTGGCTCACCTAACCCCTGTTTAGGTTTCGGGTCTGAAGAGTGGTTGTAGGGCCTTATAGTCCTCATCATTCTCACCCCTCATTTGAAACCATCCCTTTAGAGTGAGGTAAGTTAGGGAAACCTTTTGCTCTTGGCTCTCCATGACCTGAGACCTTGATGTGGTTGGAACCCCTCTCTTACATTTTTGGTGAACTCGACATGAACCATTTTGGTTCTATTTTGTGATACTGAAAGCTCCTTTACTCATATTCTAGGAGTGTTTTAGGTGTGAGTGTTGTGAGGCCTTCACCTTTCAACCCAACCTATGACCTCTAGTAGGCATAGTTAGAAGGTTCTGGAAGTGTTGCATAATGAAACCTTACTTGGGTCATTGTCCTATTTTGTAACCTTTGGAAGGTCCCGAGAGTATGTCATTCATTGCATGTGATGGCCTCTTTCTTGCATCAACCTATCCCCTCTGTATAGCCTATGAGTAGTAGTACTGGTATAATATTCACCTCGTAGGACTTGTCGATGGGTTTTAATAGAGAACCATCTCCTCTTTATATCCTTGTGCGAATCAATGTAAACAACATAGTGGGTGTTCTCGTTGATCCGACATCTCAAGTAAACATCATAACTGAGGAGAACATGCTAATTAAATTTTTGCATAAAGATGGGTACGATGCACCTGTGGGCACTATCCACACACATGATGGACTTTTTGTACCTCCTTTGGGTAGTATCATCTTGTCGATTTTGGGTGACCTAAATCCGTGAAGATTTTGTTTGACATAATTCATGGATTTGAACTCTTTAGAGTGCAGTTGGGTATCCCTTGGTTAGTAGCTATGAATGCAGTACCCTCAGTCGTGCATAAATGTTTAAAATTTATCCACAAGGGTTCTATGCATGTAATTCATGACACCGGTTATAAACCATTGGTTGCTCGTGATAGTTACTCCTTGGATTACTCTTGGCCTGCGCTCATTGGTCCTCTTTCGCCTAGGAAGGACCTTTTGTATCGGTCTTATCACAATTACAAGAGAGGGTGCTTAACACCAAGAGTGAGATACCTTCCATTGCCTTATGTTTTTTCACATAGGGCTTGCTTAAAAGCTGACATTGATGCCCGCAAGGCACGTAGAAGGGAAGAAGAGAAGCGGTCCCAAGATCCTCCTTCTTCCTCTTCCATTGTTCAGTCTGACACTCCTCGCCTTGCTATGGCACCTGCTTGGAAAAATTCCAAGCGTCCCGCATTTGAGCTTCATGTCCTGCCCACGTAGCCTAGGCCCGTTCGGTATAATAGGAAGAAAGTCCCCCATAGTGAATCTTCTATCTCTTGACCTTTGTGGCCTCCTACCACTTCTACTCCCAAGGCAGTAAATGGGAAGAGGCCCACTGTCGAGGCATTAGAATTGACTTCCCCCACTGCTTCTCAACCTGCTCCTCTTTCTCCCATTCAAGAGCCTATCCCTTTGCTAGAAACAATTGTGGAAGACACTCCCATGGTTGAGCAGGAGCCTTCTATTCCTTCGCAACCTTTGGTCTCTAGCTTTCTCTCACGGTTGAGTAGGCCACCTTATGGAGGAAGGAAGAGGAGACGACCACCCTTGTATCATGGCCTCCTACCGTGTCCTCCTCTCTCCTCTCCTCTGCTTCCATTCAATCTAGCTCTACATCACTTCCGACTTCCACTGTGAATATGAATGTGCCTAACCCTAAAAAGGTGCAGGTGTTCATCGCTCCTTTGGTGGAGCCACCTTAGTTGATGTCCCTTTCAGATGTCCTACCTTTCTCAAAACCCATGAATATGCCAAATACTTTAGTGGTATCTATTGCAGTTTTCTCCTCCCCCTCTTCCTCTACACTTCCCACCTCATCTGTGGGAAGTTCACATCCTCCGATGGAGAAGAAGGTGGAGAGTGGTCCTTCCAACAATGGAGGACATAAGAGGATTGCACCTTCCCCAAAAGGTGGTCCCATGCTGACTTGTTTTGTCCTAGTGACGGAACCAGTCCCAGCTTCCCTTGAGTTCATCACTACTCTTGAGTCACTCGGTGAGCCTAGCGGTGAATCTTGAGAACAATCCTCTCCATTCATTGAGGTAAAACATGGCACTCCCATAAAGTGCATGTTTAATTCTTTGGATGAAGTTCCAGCCTTGTTAGCGATTTTCATGAAATCATTGACCTTAGCCCACAAGAGCTTAGTTGAGGAGACCTTGTAGGGCCCTCTTCCTTAGCCCTTGTTGTGGGAGGGTCGGACACTCCTCCTCTTAACATTCCACTAGTACAGGATCATCATCCTTCCCCCTATGATGATCTAGAGTGGGAAGCAGATGACCTCTTGGTCGATCAGTGTTAGGGGAAGGTCCCTTTTTTATCTTTAGAGTAGATATGTGTGTGTGTTGTGATTTGTTCCCTCGTGATCTTTCTATTTGTTCCTAGATGACCCTTGTCACCCTTGTTGGTGCTTGGATATAGGCATGGTTTTTGTGCCATAATCCTTCTTCTATGTGAATCATCATTCTTCCATGTTTGTGATTGACTTTCAACAAAATTGCGAACGATGCAAAGCATTAGGGGCATTTAGGCTTCCCTTTCATGTTGACCCAATTTTTCATTTTTAATTTGTTTTCTTATGCATTCTTCACATGGTCTGATATAGTAGGGGGTTGATGATAGTTCATTTTATATACTATTATTATACTTATATATATATATATATTTATGAGCAGTTCTAACCCTGAAATATTAGGCTACCCCTGTGCCCTTTATTCGTGATGTCTTTATCTCTCTTAAATTTTCTTTTATCTTTCTCTCTTCTTTGCTTGAGTTGTCCCTCTCATGTGTGACAGTACCACTTCTATGATACTCTAATTTTTAGAAAATGTATTCATTTCCAATGGATCTTTTCTGGAGAATCTTTGCAAATTTTTTTCAAAGAATCGCATTCTTGACTAAAAACCATAACAAAACGTGTTTCCTTCATCATGGGTTGATAAAGAAAGAACCTGATAACCCTCCTCCAAGGTGGGAGCAACTCTGATCTTCCCCTCGTGAAGGGGCATTTTCTTCCTTTTGAATTCCTTGATGAAGTGAACATCTTTCGAAAGGATTCCTTGATGTTGAATTGATTCAAGAAAGAAACACCTCTTCTGCACTTTCAAACAACACATCCCTTGAGTGGACCCCTTTCTTCATGCCAGGTTCCTGAGGGACCCCTTTAAAAGCTTTCCAATCTATCGACAGTCTGTGTGACTACTTTCAGACATGTTTTATCTGCAAGTAAACATGTCACTTTGCAGGTGTTCCTATGAAGTTGCTTTCTGACACTACAGAGTCCCCTTCCTTGGGTTTCCTCCAAGTGAGAGATCTTGGGGGATACCTCCTTGCAAGTCTACGAGTTTGTAGGGAACTTCTTTTGAGCTTCCTCCATGTGAGAGATCTTGGTGGTCTCTCCCTTGTAGGTCAATGAACCTATAGGGCACTCTCCTTGGGTTTCCTCCATGTGAGAGATCTTGGGGGATACCTCCCTATAGGTTTGCTAGTCTATAGGGTGCTTCTTTTGAGCTTCCTCCATGTGAGAGATCTTGGGGGTCGCTCCCCTACAAGTATGCAGGTTTGTAGGGTGCTTTCCTTGGGTTTCCTCCATGTGAGAGATCTTGGGGATATCTCCCTATAGGTCTGCGGGTTTGTAGGGCGCTTCTTCTAAGCTTCCTCCATGTGAGAGATCTTGGGGGTCACTCCCTTGTAGGTCTGTGGGTCTGTAGGGAACTTTTTTGGGTATCCTTCATGTGATAGATCTTGGAGAACACCTTCCTTGCAGGTTTGCAAGCCTGCGAGGTGCTTACTTCTTGGGGCTTCCTTCATGTGAGAGATCTTCGAGGTTGCCTCCTTGCAAATCCACGGGCCTATAAGATGCTTTCAATCTACAACTTCATAGTTCTACGAGACTGAATTCTTTTACTTGTCCTACACTCTCGAGTTCTCCAGGTCACGATCTACTTCCTCAATAGTTCAGGTATACATTTCTAACCCTATTCACTCTTCAATCTACTTTACCAAAGTACTCATCAGTATCTGTGCTCACTAAAGTGGGGGAAAAATGTATAGGCACAAATTTTCACCCCTTACAAAAATTCCCCTTTTACACTTCCTCACCTTAGAAAACTAAATTCGAAGGAGAAATTCCACATCAACCTACTGCCTTTGTTCCACTTGGCGTCTGTATGTTGTGTCGGTGGAAGAATATTTGTCGGGGATGCCCGCGTAGTGTGTAGATGTCCACGTGGTGTGCTTATGTCCCTGATGGATTCCTGCATCTGAAGTTGGTGGAGGCGTTACACTTCCCATTGGGGTCAGTTTGTAACATCCCTTTTCGTCCAACTGACCCCAAAAATGGCAGTTTCTCTCATCCCACCTTCAAAAACACTATTCCTTCATTCATTTCATCTTCTTCACAATCTATTTTTCATTCTCAAGCACTTCAACTTCATTCCCTTTCCATTCTTCACTTCAAGCAACATTGTGGCACTCCATAGCAGCAACAACAACACTCCATCAACTCCATAAAGCAAGTGTGGAACAAGCCATTGCAACAAGGGCTTGAGGTTTTGCAACACCTCCCTTCATCACAATTGAGGTTGTGGTGATTGTTCAAGCCTTCTTTCTCCATCATTGGCTAGTGAGCTCTTGGTGGAGGTGGTAACGTTTTCACTCCTCTCCTTTACGATTTGGTTGAGTAGCCTTATACTATTTTGTAGTGTTATTCATGTACTTTCTTTCTTTACTTTTTTATCATACATTTCTCTATTGTTTCTATCTTGGTTGTTCATGGAGGTGGAAACACCAAAATGGGGGTCTTACTGAGGTAGACCCCTATACAGCCCCCAAAAATTTTCCCTCTTTCTTGTGTGTAGGTGGATGTGCATTTGGAGCTAGTTGGTGAACGAGCATCTTTGTGAGATTATCTTTATCACTTTAGCCTTCATATATTTACTTTATCACATTTGTTTGTATCATTCCTACTTCATAGTTTTTTTTTGTTTCCTTCAAAGTGATTAGCCAAGCCATCAGCTTGTTTTCTAGTGGTTCATACTGTGTTTTTGGTTCTCTAGTTGTACAGACGCCAATGCACATGAGAGATGCCAGTGTGCCGCGTTGTCGCCTCGGAACCACACTTTTGTCCTTGAGCAGAGAGCTACCTGAGGTACAGTGTTGAACCTGAAAACCAACTTGCCTAGCCCCAGTTTAGATTTCAGGTCTGAAGAGTGGTTGCAAGGCCTTATAGTCCTCATCATTCTTGTCCCTCATTTGAAACTATCCCTTTAGAGTGAGGTAAGTTAGGGCAGCCTTCCGCTCTTGGCTCTCCGTGACCTGGGGCCGTGACATGGTCGGTCCCCCTCTCTTACAAATATATTTTTAAAAAATTCATCAGATTTATTAGTTGTTAACAAATGAATTAAAATAGTTTGACCAATTTTTTTAATGTATATTTTTTCTAATTTTTTATAATTTATCTAACATTCTATTGGATAATAATTATCAATAATAATATTAGTGTGATGTAAGCAATGTAACCTTTTAACTATTTCATTTTGACTATAAATAACTTAATAGTGCAATTTTTATGTCACTTTTTAATTCTATTTATAGTCCTATTTGATAAATGATATTATTTTTCATTTAAAAGATTGTGGGCTAATAAATATAATTTTTTAAGCATATTTGAAATAATTTTAATTTATTGAAAAGATGAAATAGAGAAAATATGAGAGATTGTGATTAAAATAATTAATAATAATATAAATAAATTTATATCTATTAATTTAAAATATTTTAAAAATTAACAGTAAATTTTTTTTAATAAAAGATAATGAAATTTTTTATTTTTTGATCTATTTGATATATATTTGCTTCATAGTTTACTCAAGAAACATTATCTATGTAAATTCTAACATATTTTATCAATTTAAAGTTAAATGCACTCATGTTCAAATTTTATTATTAAATTACATCATATTTAGAGCTTTAATTCTTATTTGGCATTGCCTCTCCTTATTAACATTTACACCATAATTCTAAGTTTTGTTGAATGAGGTTCTTCTATTTGAACTTTTAAAGATGGTTTAAAATATTTTTTTGAAAGTAGTTCAATAAATTTCATCTCTAATATGTCAAGTGATTTAATAAAATTCTATCTTATTAGTAGTATTGGAAAATTAATTATTCTACCAACAATACTTTAAATAAACTAGCATATTACACATCTTACCATATTAATTATTTATTTGGTAGAATGTTTTTCATATAGTCACATATTGAAAGTAAATTTTTCATATTAAATTAAATTTATTATTCTATTTTTATTGATGTTTAATTTTATATATTTTCACAAGTATATATTACCTTTACATTATTTATGATATCTATGCTTATACTTGTTCTTATACATTCATTTCATGTTTTGAGATTTGTACTTTGACATTAAGGATTGTGAATGGTGGATCTAGACCTGCACAAACATAAACAACAAACACAATATTAGTCACTTATGCAAATCAAAACCATCATTCCCCATAAGATTCATTTGAACCATGAAGAGCAAGAAACAAAGCAAATAAACCAAATGAAAGCTATCTAATCTTGCTCAAAATACTCAAACCCTCAATCCCATGGGGGAATTGGTGCTATTTTGATGTGGAAAATAGCCCTTTCCCAATTCCTTGCAAGCTTTGAAGATGATCACTGGTGCTCCTTGATAAAATTTTCCATAACTTAGCTATGAAATTGATGAAAACTATGAAACTTGGATGAGAATGGATGAAATTGCTCAAAACATGAAGATAATGACTTTGTATAAGTTGTGGATGAACTTGAGGATCCAAAATTAGTAAAAAATCCTTCTATTTATAGAAGAATGATGGAAGAATGAGCAAAAAGGATGAATGTGGGACTAAAGATCAACCAATAGCAAGATGCCACTTGTCAACATGCTAGTGGAGAGGAATGGAGCATATTTTGATGAATGTGCAAATAAATGCATTTAGGTGGAATTTGAATTTGGAGAAGTGACATGTTGGAGGGAGATGAAAGAAGATTTAAATGCCACTTGGCTCAAGAAAAATGACATGTAAGAGGCCTTTAATGCCTTGTTGGATGGACAATCCTTTCGGGAGGGAGATTTTGAATTTGAAGAATATTCCAACTTGATGCCCTTTTTGAATGGAAATAGATGAATTTATAAATCAATTAAATTGATTTACTTGTGCAAGTTGCAAAATCTAGAGAATTTGATGGATTAGTGTTAGGATTAATTAGGATTTGATTATCTTTGATGAAGATTTAGCTGATTTGACACTTTGACTTAGATATTTGGATTTATTTAAATCAAAATGAGAGGAATTTAAGATGTTAGTAATTTAATTAAATAAATTTGATCTATTTAATTAAATGAAGAATCTTTAGAAGTTAATTAAATAAAAATGATTTATTTAATTAAAGAGATGACTTTAGGATTGATTGATGACTTAATTAAATAAAATTGATTTATTTAATTAAAGAGGAGAATATGATGATTTAATCAAATAAAGATTGATTTATTTAATTAAAAGAAGACATTAGGATTAATTAAACAAAATGATTTATTTAATTAATAGAAGATAATTATTTAATCAATAAAATTGATTTATTTAATTAAAAGATGAAATGTGATGAATTTAATCAAATAAAGATCATTCGATTAAATGGTTAGTAGAGAGATGATTTAGGTAGAATTGGTGTTAGTAATTCAAGATCAAGTGCACGAGATCAATCAGTATTTTTTACATGTCTACAAGGATTATTCTTGAGATATTTAGGATCAATCTTGAGGTGTTCAAAATTGACCCCAAATTAAAAATAAAAATAAATTGAATTTCTAAATTCCTATCCCTTCCTACTGGGTCTACTTGACACATGCACAATCTCTTGCTATGTGCTTGTATTTAAAAACATTAATGTGTAATTAATTCATATATGACTACAAGTAGAAATCATAATCATACATTACAATTTTTAAAAGGAAAAAAAGAATTAGAATAAGAGTCTACATCAAAATCATCTAAGTTGTCTTCAATTATTCACTTAAAATTGTAAAGCTGGTCCAAAAAGAGGTTTACTTAAGAGAATATTTACCTTGCAATCCTACAACTTCCTCAAAAGTATTTTAAAATATCACATGTCCTTATGACCATTCAATCACTATAGATCGAGTGAAGTAGTTTTTAGGAGCCCATCATTTTTCCAAGAGAATATCACGAGTTATAGGTCAATCCCATGACAAAAGTTAGTTTCACATGCTTGGGATTGGACCCAAGAGACTCAAAATTAATTCACATCAAAATTTGAGTTCATTCTGACACAATCATAACACATTAATTAAAATACTTTAAATTTTATACCTAATTAATTAGATTCTACATGACATTATTACTTATTATGTCGAGAGGATTTCTATTGTAACAACATGGAGTATCATAATGTGACCATGTATATAAAACCCCTTAACGTGAATTTGATAGCTATTTAAATGCCAAAAATACCAAATATTTAAAATAACTCTTCAAATTAAAATAAAATAAATAATGGGGTTGGGGCCCTAGCTCGGTTGGCTAAATCTTTCCTGTTGCAGGAGGTTGGTCACGAGGTCTAGTCTCCCCCACCCCCGTGGTACCGGAGGGCGTGTCACGCCAGGGCCGCCGGTCACGTTAAAAAAGTTTACCAGGCGCACTGCAGTTTATATGGGGTCGTGCTACTCGATTCCTGCAGTCTAAAAAAAAAATAAAAATAAAATAAATAATATTAATAAAACAAAATCTATTTTAAATTTAAATTAAAATTTATGTATTAATATAATAATTAAAATAACTCAAAATAAATTAAAATGATTCCCTCTATCTTTAAACATTTTTAAATAAATAGATTTAAAATATTCATCTTATTTTTTATCATTATTTTTAAAACTAAATACTTATCTATTTACATTTAATTTAGAAATATTTATTTATAATTATCCACTCAACTATTTAATTAAATGATTATCATTTATATGGGATTATCTAATCAGGGTCTTCACTTTTTACGAGGATGACAATATCATGTTCTTGTCACATTACGTAATGGAATAATACAAAATTGAAAAAGTTTCCTCAATTTGAGCTTCCATGGGTCCCACCATGCTCAACAAAAGCATCTTTCTTCGATCAAGAAGGTAAGGACCAAAATAATTCAACATGTTGATGGATAAGATTTAAAAATAAGGTGTTTTTTTTTGGGTAAATGAACATATTATATATTAAGATCCTTAATTAATATGGATAATATGAGATTATATTTTTAAAGTGAGGTTGATAAAGTCAAGAATAAAATAAACACATGATATTAAAAAGAGGAAATAATCATATGAGAAGAAGAGTAGGGTTCCCTTCGGGTTAAACTAAAAATAAATATGTTCACCAAATAAAAAAAATAACAATATGTATCTAGTGTATGATGATAGATTATTTGGTTTTAATTATTTTTTCTACTTTAAGATTTTATGACTATTCAAATTGTTTTTTATTATATAAGCTGCATTTATAGGGTGTTGAACCCTTTACATAGAAAGCCCAGAGGGCCAAAAAGGAACTAGTTCAAAATATTATCAAAAATTCTATAACCAAAAACAACGAACATAGGACACAGACACAACACATTAACAACAGAATACCAATACCACCCAGACTCGAACACTAACTTTCTACATTTTCCCATTTCTAGACTAGAAGATTCAACACATCGTCCCCAATCCAGTTGGGTCCTTCTCCCTTAGTATTTTTATCCACTTCCTCCTTGATGACATCAGACAAAGTGACAACAGATATGTGGATCATCTTAACCGTGAATTGAGCCAAACAAAAGAATTTTCGCTCCAGTTTAGCAACTCGGTCCTTTAGCACACCAAATTCCTCATTCTTGCCCTTCCTACTCAGGATCTCCTCTTCCCCACTAGCTCTAGAGTCAGAGAAGTGAGTGGAATCCTCCTTAAGCCCCTTGTTCATGTCCAGAAAATTGCTGGTGCCTTCCAAAAACCCTTCGTTCATCTCTTTAATAGTGTCTTTTTTGCCTTCAGTCCTACCACCAGTTTGCTCTGAGTCACTGGAAATCTCATCAACCAAGGTACCTTTTTTGTTCTTCACTAGTATGTGGGACCTCCTCACACTAGTTTGTTCCACCCCCACTTCAAATCTCACAACCACCATGGTATCACCCTTGGAGTCTTTTTCCTTAGTGCTCCTACCTTCGTTGTTAGAGGCCAGTAATTCCATCGAGCTCTTAGAAACTTTTTTCCCCTTCTTCTTGGCAGTGGGTCTATTGTCCTTCTTAACAAGTTTATTTTTTAGCTCACATAGCACGACTGCCGCATTAGATTGGGCCATACTGAATTTTCTTTTCTTCTTTTTAGAAGGGGGTTTGGGCTTAAGTTCAGAAATGGGCTCAATTTCAGGAGTGGGAGTTTTCCTCTTAGAACCCTTAGAGGTAGCAAGGGAAGGATTAATAGGGGCCACATTAGGGGGTTCCAATTCCTCAACATGCACAATAGAGATGGGTTTGGGTGGGCACAAGGCAAGATGAAATTGGTAGATCCTAAGGATTAGGCCTTGATGTAGAGGTAAAGGGGGTGCATCATTTAGGTTGAGAACGACAGCCTCGAGGGTTTCTTTAACTGAATTTTCCAAAGAGGTGAGCAAAAAAAAAAAGAAATTTGAGGGTCATCTTGTGCCTAAAGTGGTTTAATAACAACGAATGGTAAAAATAAAACACCTTGAACCGGCCTTCTAAAGTAGCATATTTCATTAAAGCAAGTTACACCTTGTCACATGGTTTTGGCAGCACCTCGCGGTCAAAATTGGGCTGCTTCCAAACCGACTTCTCATCACCTTTGAAGAAGGCCTTGAGACTCTCCAAGCCTTTCATTTTGGTGTGTTTTTTATATTTATTTCCATCATAGGAAAGGCTTGTCACCTTGCCAATAACCTCTTCATTCACCTCAAACGAGATGTCACCCATGGTGACCCTCCTATCCTTCCATGAACTAGAAAAATGGGCCGAAAAACACTCATCATGGCCCACAAGATTCTCTAAAAGTGGCACCAGAACACCCTCATTACAAATGTGCCAAGTAATGGGGTCCCTCTGAAACTCCCCACAATTATTAGGCTTAGTTCTTACTCTATCTTCACCCATCGCAACCCATGGAACACAGTTGCAGATCTAGAGAAACAAAGTTAGCCGTAAAAGTGACTGCTTGCCAGTGAATTTAGCCTTTTTAAAACTATCATTCCTATGCCATCTAGGATAGTAAGGAGTAATGAAAGCAACATGTATTTTACACACTTTAGTGGTCATTCCCAATGACTCCAACTCCATGGGGCTATGATTATCACAAAAGATCCATAGGATAATCCAATTGTTAATTAAAACTGGATAATTAGTATCTATTATGGCAAGGGCTATTTTAACATTACACATTTCCTCATGCTAGCTAGCCACAAGGGGAGATATGAAATTTTTAAGTACAACTCAAAATATTTTATGCAAATCATAAGATAGCCTAAATTGGAATTACTAAATAGACTGGAGATTAATAACTCATTACATGCATCCCATGAGATATGATAGGATGTGTAGTACAATTGAGAAGATAGCTCGTAAATGTCGAAGGCCCCACCATACGTAGTAAGGAAGTAAAAAATCCATGTAGCATCCCTCTTTAACCTCACCACCTCACTCAACTAGATCCACATCACCATCATTGAATATTATTTTCCTTTTTTCCACAAGGATTAATCCTTGTATAGTAGAAGGTAACACCTCAAGCAGGATCTTCCAACACTTGCATACATTCCAATTGGACCCCAAGTTAGCCAGGCTATCAACAACTTGGTTACCTTCTCCATAGATGTGAATCAAACATTTTCTTTCCAATTTTGAGACCAAAAGTTTTATGTCAAGTAGAATGTCCCTGATATTACAACTAACCAATCAACCATGATTAAGAGAGTCAATCACAGATAAATAGTCTCCTTCAAAATGCAAGTTTTTTATGCCCAGAGTGACAACAATCTCGACACCCTTGAGAATCACTCGTGCCTCAGCCATCATAGAAGAGTGGATACCAATTCCTCCAACATACCCAACAACCAAGTTTCCCTTGAAATCCCTAATGATACCACCAATGCTAGCCAAACCAGGATTCCCCTTAGCCACACGATCAAAATTTAGTTTAAACCAATCCACATTTGGGGGTTTCCAAATAGTTTTTACTCTAGCTGTGGATTTGGAAGTGTCAAAGGAGTTGGTCCCTTTTGATGGGTGTTTTTGCACACTTTCTAAACATAGGCAACACATGAATGCACTACCTCTCTTGAAAGGAGACTTCCAACAACAAGTTGCTAAAAATCACGCCAAGGTCTCTCGGGTGTCAGGTCATGACTTGCATGGAATTCCTTAATTGATATTTTATGTGATTTTGCTAGTAATCATAGGGCAGACTTACATAGTTGGATGCGAAGTGGATCCTAAAGTTTGAATTTTTTGAGATGGAAATTAAGGCGCACTTTGTTGTAGGTTCAAACAACAATTTGAAACTCCAGTGTTTTCCTTAAGTTTTGACTTTACAATGTGCAATGAACCTTAGCTTAGGTTACTTCTAAAAAAAGGAAAAAGAGTAGGGGGAAGAAGGGTTTCCTAGATTTGAAACTAACTATGAACAGTAATCATGGAGTTCCTGCTATGGACAACTTCCTTTAAACAAAGTTCCACTTAACTAGAAATAATCACAGTCTCATGAAATTTGTGCTATCTTCTAAGGTCTACAGATATTTCACCATTCATCCACGACATATATGCATGAATAAAGGTAAAAATTTAGAGAAGCTTCAAATTTCAGCCCAAACTAACTTTACAAGACCATTTGCCAGCAGCAAACAACAAAAAGTATGGACTGAAAGGCATCAACATAGAAAAAATTTCTATAATCACATAACAACATCACTAAACCTATCTAAGCAATCTAAAACCAATTAAAAGAACAATGTAAATTTAACTAGAGCATATAACTATGGGAGATTGAATCATGAAACGTGTATAGAAACTCAAAAAATGCACCAAGTCAATGTATTTTCATTAGAAATTTCTGCAACATGTCATTACAACAACTCAACTCTCTCTTGAAAATGAGAGGAGACCTCCTATTTATAGTGTCCCAAAAGTAGAATGAATGGCCAAGATTTAATCTCATTGTGTGGCCAAGATTCACTACAACCTAGGGTTCTACCTAACCCACAATATATTACAATTTAAAATACAACTTTGTCTCTATCCCTATTTTATCCTCTAGTGACAACACTATAGTAGTTTTGTCTTTTTCTGATTTCTTTTTTGTTGTAGCTACTCTGTTAGGAATTCTTCATTAATAATAGGGTTTCCTTCTTGCTTCTTTAAAGCTGCATACTCCATGAACTTCAGAATTACCAACTGGAGCTTGTCAAACTCCAAAATATCGAATCGTAGTAATTGATAACTCCACTCCTTGGAGTTGTCTGCAAGCATTTCCCAGTCTTCATCATACTTGGCAGTGTGGTCCATCAATAGTTCTGACTGGGTGAAGGCGTGGGTGGAAAAAATCATGAAATCTATGGTTATCTTTGCTGACATCCCGTCCTCCATCCTTTTATGAAAGTGGGGCTTTATTTTCTCCAGATCTATTTGTACTACAGGCATGTCATATCATGTCATCGACCTCAAATATCAGGTGCAATTTTCTCTAACTTCCTTGACCAATTCAATGTCCAAATCCACTTTTTCAAGCAACAGTTCCAACCTTTCTTTCCTATTCTCGAGTCCCACCTCCATACATCCATGAGCTAATGATCATCCTCCTTGAATGCAAGCTCCTTTTCCCACATTGCACTTGGCAATTTTAGCATAGACTTGATCTTTTGGTAGGTGGACTCATATCTTGCAGGAAAATCAATGCATAATTTCCTAGTACTCTCAAGAGACTACTATAAGTCTAAGAACTTGTTTGTTGTTCGGATAGCCTGACTGATGCCCATGTTTCCAATGTATAGAACCTGCCAGAACCAACTTTCTGTAGTTCTGTCCAAACTCTTTCTCTTTTCCAACTTATCAGTTTGCTCCTTGGTCAATAATTACAATGGAGTCAGAGACGTGGTAGGCACTTCTTCCATTAAGGACTATTACTAGATGTATGTCATCAAGTCAGCCAATTGTGCCTTTAGTTCCTCCTTTGAAACTTTGTCTTGTTGTATCAGGTGTACTAATCTAGCAACAGATTCCTGGAGGTGATCTACCTTTTTCTCCTTAGTAGTTGTTCCCAAATCAATGGTAGAGACATTATAGCTTATTCCTCCGCTCCCAGTACCGATGTTTCCACCTAGATAGTCCTGAATCCAAAAACATCCATTGTTACTTTGGATTTGACTTTGGGCCTTTTCTCCCTTTGGTAGTGATCTGTGACCTAGCTAAGATAGCTTCTAATCTAATTCTCAGATTGCTCGAGGTGAGATCCTTCTCCTTAAGTTGCTTCTCTAGCGATTCGAGTATCTGAGCCTTTTCCCCAGGTGCCTCTTCTTCATCCTTTCTAATTTCAATCTCCTTTTCCTTAGGAGCTTCTTTCTCTTCCTTCGCATCCTCTTCATCTTCATCGGAATCCTAGATGAATGTTATGCATCTGATTGGGGATTTGGTGGGTAGGCGCTCTTTGGGACTTTCTTCCCTCTTATCCTCCTCTTCTCCTTGAGCCAGTACTGGTTTATAAGTTTCTTACAACCACCCAGGTCCTCGTCCCATGTTGCTTTACATTCTGTAATGGTTGGAAACTCCATTTTTTTGAAGGTAGGGATGTGGAAAGTGTTTTTTATTGCTTCACCTAACATATTAGCAAGGATGTTTCCATATCTGTTAACTATGGTTCATGTTTCAGGCTGATATTCCTGCTTGTAAGCCATGATCAACTTAGGAGCAACAAGGGACAACAAAAAGCCCACAACCTTAGCAATTCCACTGCTTCTTACCAGTCTTGCATTGTTGGTATTAGGGTGGATCTTGACCCTTTGTTTGAATTCCTTAATATCAACGTGGCTTATATTGGTATCTATATCTTCCTTCCAGTTCGTAATAATTTTTGAGTGCAAAGGCTCTCCCTGAAACTGGTACTTCATCTGGTATTTGTCCTCTTTCCCACGAGGAAATTTTCCTGACTTCTTCCCTTTACCTTTCTCTACAGCCACCCCTGAGGGTCCTGCACCTAGTTCCATATTCCTACAAACAAAGGTAAGATGAGAATAAACAATCATGAAAACACAAACCTTAGTCAAAATCTCGTAGATGAGGTCTAATTAGATGATACATCATTCATAAAATCAAACTTTTACTTCAAGATGCCATTAGCAATTTACTGGAGGGATTTTGGACAACCCGGGCCCAGGGGGCTGAACTTCCTTAGCAGGAATGTCGTCTAAAGGGTAAACATGATAGGGAAATCCAGGTGGCTTCTCTTGGCCCTAGATTTCAATGGTTTGAAAGGCTCATGCAATAGAGGGTTGAATTTAGGCACGTGGGTCAAGACTGGTTTTCAATTTAAGGGTCATTTGGATCTCGATTCGACCATCCAGATGTGCAAGGAAGCAAAGCTATTAGGGCTGTACCGTTTGGAACAACCAAACTGAAATGTCCTTCCAAGGTTGGAGTCCCGGGGTCTAGGACCTAGGAGGCTGAAGGGCGGCCAATGTTTCTTCTTAGCTTTTAAGTGCTCGGGCCTCAAGGGGCAAGAAGTCATCGATGAATTATCATTTGGAATGACAGGCGTTGAGTGGAAGTCTGATAGGAGCAACCCAATGAACCAGACTCGACATCGGGTTTGGTTGTTAGATTTCTTTGTTAAGTCCTTGGTGATTAGGACAGTGAGTCCCGGAGGACAGAAAGATAGGTACTTGATTTTATTGTTTATCAATCGTTATGCCCAACATAGTTTTGGGGCCCAGGAGATGGGAGGATGCTGCCTGATGACCATTTGGAAACAATGAAACTACTAAGGAAGTCCGCAGACGAAACTCTGCGAACCGGGGCCCGAGGACATGATTGAACAATTCATTTTTCTGGTTTAACCCAAATGACAACAGGCAAGGTAGGCTTTGGGGCTCGGGTGGACGAGGTCATCACGTTGTTTGAAAAGGTGAAAGCGACGCAACATCCTGGGGATGGAATCCCGCGGGAGTGGGCTTGAGAAACACAGAAGGAGGCTGAGTTTGTTATAGTTAAAGCCCGACAATGATCCACCGAAGGAGGTCGGAGGTCACGGGCTCGAGAGGGAATCTCATCGTTTGGTCATCTAATGTTTGTTTTCTAAGTTTTCTGGCGGCGAGGATAAGGCCCGGGCCTAGAAGGAATGAATTCATGTGTGAAGAACAATGCCGACAAGGTAAAGTTCTAGATTTGTCTTTGAGGATTCCTTAGAGGTTTTCTTGTAATTCCATCACATGGGTTTTTTTAGGTGTTGTCTTATTTTACCAAATTAAAGTAATTTATCCCATGTTCATTTATCATTTAAGCATAAAATCACAAAAGAACCCCATAGAAAGGTGGACAAAGAACTTACCTCAAAATCCCGGTGAGAGAAGTTGTGAAATCTATGAAGGATCGATAAACAAGGGTAGCGGGTGTGAAGGCGGCAAGCAACGAAGGCACTTGACTCTCTTGGAATTGTTCTGACTTCTTCTGGATAACTAGACATATGAAAATGATAGGTTGAACCAGATATTTATACCCCTAATCAACATTTAATATGCCCATTAATGCTCATACAAAGGACGAGATGGTTGGTGAGTTTAAATTCAGGGATGACGGTGGGAAGGCTGGGACCCAACCACTAGATGGACGCAACCTAATGGCTGTTTGAAAGTTGCAATTTTGGAAACTGATGGAAAAGGTGGGTCCAAGGTCCGGAGGGCAAGATGCTATCGTAGGTTGGCTATCAAAAATGACAAAGTCAACATGGAACCCCAGGCAGAGAAGTCTAGAAGATCAGGCTTGGTGGGGACAAAGGCTATCTATTTTCAATGCAATCCATAAGGGACAACAATCAGGAAGTTGGGTCCTAGGGTGTGGGTGGATGAAGGCCTTTGGCCATTCAAGATAGTGAACACACAATGGAAACCCAGAAAGGGAAACCCAGTAGGATGGGCCCTCTATGCCCTGAGTCCGCTGGCAGAAGCAAACTCCACAAGGAACTAGGACTTAGCAAAATTGGAGGGCATGAAACATGGTAAACTTAAGATAGGAATTTGGAAGCATGTTGACCATTTAAGACACCAAAACAGGGGCACACAAAAGAAGGTGGTGACAAAAATGACCTGGCAAGGCAAAATAAAAAGAGGGTCCCCATTTTGAACAGGGCATGTGTGTTGAGGGCACAATAGTCCCAAGATTGAGATTCTAAGAATTTTCCATTTTACTCTCCCACTTTGTTGGGGATTTGTCCAAAGGTTTCCATTTGTACAAGGAGATACTTTCAGAGATAAGTCTAGACCTAGTGCTAAAGACTTCCTTGGGACTCCTTTCAATGTCTCTAAAGATCCGATTGTTCCTTTCCTTCCAAAGACACCAACATATGATAGGGGGAGTTTGTCTCCATATTTCCATGGGAAGAGGATGTTGGAAAGGACTAGTTCAACCAACAATAAAGGAATTTAAATCCTTATTCAAGGTCCAATGAGTGGCCAACCTTTGAAAATCCAGGTCCTAAACCTCAGTAGCAAACGAACAATGCAACAACAAGTGATCAACAGATTCTTGATTGCATTTGCATAAAATGCACCTATTTGTGATCATAAAGCCCCTTTTTTTCAAGTCATCTTTGGTTAGAATCCTGTTATGACAAGTCATCCACCAAAAAAACATTTTTGGAGTCAAGTTTCGGTTCCAAACCCATTTCCAAATCATGCTTTGAATGCCCTTGTCTAACAGAAAATAGTAAGCCATCCTAACAGATAGGTTGCCTTTACTTTCCAAAGGCCAAAAGAAATCATCTTCAAGATTAGATAAGGGGATTCTGGAGAGGGAGAAATTCACTTGTAGGGAATTAGCTAGGATTTTCAAGTTAGGGGAGAGAGGGCAGCATAAGCCCAGGTCTTTCTAGCTCCTAGCACCAGGGGGGCAATAAGGTAGTCACAAACCCTCAAGCCAAAAAAATGGGTCACAGGTGCCATGAGGTTTTTAAACTTAGAATTGGCCAAGGGGGTTTCAAGAAGCCAAGGATCTTCCCAGAAACAAATACAATTGTCTTTACCCAGCTTCCAACAAAGACCAATTTTAAGTAGCTTCTTCATTTTGTAGATACTATTCTAGGCTAGGGACTCGCAAGGGTGATCATTCTCAATACACTTGATAGGAGGGTTATTGTCTAGATATTTGGAATTCATTATCCTACACTAGTCCTTTTTTTTCTTAATTGGTCCCAACCAACCTTGGTCAACAAAGCTTTATTTGTAGCTTGGACCCTTCTAATGCCCAACCCTCCCCCAGATTTGGGGAGGTAAAATTTCTCCCAACTAACAAGAGACATTTTCTTCTTATCCTCGGTGCCAAACCAAAGAAAAACTCTCTATGTCTTTTCAAACTTCTCAACAATGTAATTGAGCATTTTGAACATGGATAGAAAATAGGTTGGGATTCCTTGAAAGGAAGAAATGAGGAGCTATAGTTTACCAACATGACTCAAGAGGGAGCCTTTCCATCCAACAAGTTTCCTCTGTATCTTTTCAAGAATATTATTCCAGAAAGTGGGAGTGACTTCCTTGATAGTGAGAGGGAGGCCTAGGTACACCAAAGAAAGTGAGGCACTCACACAACCTAAAACAATAGTCACATGGTCCTACAGAGAAAAAGTGCAGTTAAAAAAATAGATCGTACTTTTATCATAATTGATACATTGACTTGAACAAGTTGCATAGAGATTGAGGCAATTTTTCCATTTCCTAGCTTCCACCACCGAAGCCTTCCCAAATAACATAGTGTCATCAAAAAATTGTTCAATGGAAGTAGGATCAATGGTGGAGGTCTATTTGACACCTTTGATGGAGCCCTCCAACAACATACGAGTAACATTCCTACTCAAAACATCAGCCACCATTATAAAAAGTTATGGGGAGAGGGGATCCCTTGATGAATGCCCCTTTTAGCCGCAAAGAACCCATGAGACACTCCATTGACTAGAATAGAGTACGAACTATGGTAACACATTCCAAGATGATGTTGATCACATTTTGATTAAAACAAAACCTATCAAGGACTTTAGGAAGAAAGTCTCATAAAACTTTATCGTAAGCTTTAGAAATGTCAAGCTTCAGAGCCATACTAGCATTATTACACCTATCCATAGAATGTAAAATTTCATGAGTGGATATAGCCGCATCCAAGATATGGAAACCAGGGACGAAGCCTTTTTGAATTGGGATTATCATTTTATCCAAGAGGGGTTTCAAGTAATTCACTAGAATTTTGGAAAAAATCTTACAAAAAGTGTTACAAAGACTAATGGGCTGTAAATATGCCATGGTCTAAGGTTCAATTTTAGGCACAATGCCAATGAAGGTATGATTTAGTTGTTTGATAAATTTTCCAGAATTGAAAAATTCTCGAGCTAATAGAGTCAGGTCCTCACCCATGATGTCCCAAAATATTTGAAAGAAGCTTGGGGGGTAACCATTGGGACCAAGGGATTTAAAAGCTCCCATACTAAACACAGTAAACCTAACCTCTTCCAGAATAACAACCCTCAAAATAGAAACATTTTGCTTAATGGATATGGAGTTAGGAGTGGGTTCCAACAATAGAGCATCCAACTCTAGGTTGGGAGCCTCAAAAGGAGTAGAGAAGGTCCTATTGAAGTGATCAGTAGCCAATAGTCCAATCTGTAATGGATGGGACACCTCATCCCTTGCCTCATTTTTTATCTTTTTTATTTGATTTTGTTTCCTATGTGTATATTTTATATTTTATATTTTTTAAATTCATTTTGGTTTTGTTTTGAAATATTTTATTTTGATATTTAATTTAGTTTTTTTGTGTACAAGTTAATATGAACATAAAATTAAATTTTAGTTAGTCTATCTTAATTACAATGGTTTAGGTCAAAATATTATTCAATCTATTCTTGTATCTTAGATTAGATTGTAAGTACATTTTTTTTCTCTTGGATAAAATTGTGTTTTCACCCACATGGACTCCTAGCTCAAACATATTCTCATTTATTACAAGATGAAACTTTTAACCAATATGACCATCATTCATCAACTTGTACATCAAAATAATTGAATTGGATGTCTAAGATTTCATATTTAAATGAAGGCCCTAGGAGATTAACATACATGATAAGTTATTATTTGAAACCTCTCTTAAAGCATCATCAAGTAACTATCTAGTAATTGCATCATACATCAATTGATGCTACACTAAGCATTCTACATTAATGTGTCTTGTGTGTCTTCTAATACTATAAAATTGATCAAGGGTATAACTAGTAGCCAATGAAGTTCCATACTTACTACACTTACAACATATCCCTAGGAACTCTTAGTACCCCTAGGTCTCAAATAAGATATCATTCACAAGTGCACAAGTTTTGTAGTCTATAGTAGTAGAAGATAGAATCATGGTTCCATAGAAATTTTCGTATCCCTATATTAGATCATGCATGATTATATCATGATACAGATAAAAAGACAATAACTAATTAGTGATAGAATTGGTAACATAAATATGATACATAATAGTTAATTTAATCAAGTTGAACGCATCACAAAAATAATTAAGCAAACATATCTTATCCATTTACTTAATTCCCATCATAGGGAAAGGACACAACTATGGCAATGGATGGCCTCCTAGCTACCTGAAGTCCCTTGGGTGCTTGGGGGAAACTTCAATATGGTGGAGCATTTAGAGGGAAAATGGGGAGGTGTGGACATGGCCTAGAAAGGAGCTGAGAGGCACTTTTGGAAGAGATTAAAAAACAAATTAAGTTTAGTAAACCCCTTAAAAAGAGGGTAAAAATAATGTACAGGGATGTCGTTTACCTATTGCAATGCTCAACAAGGAAGAAGTAGGATTTATTACCGGCTTGATTGGTTCTATGCGAACAAGATAGCTCTAAATTTCACTCCACACAAGTCTGGGAAAAAGGTTGGTGTGTACCCCTATATACTCTCAGATGACCAACCCATCAAATCCAAAGTGTCCACCATCTAGAATAGATCCAATGAGGCCCCCAAGAGCCCTAAATTCATCCTCAATTTTCAGCTCCTACAAGATGAAGATTGTAGGGATGGCATAGCCTCCATCAGAGAGATCAATAATTGGATATTAAAAGATGAAAGTTCCATTGCAAGATGGGAGTATAATATGGAAACATGGAAAAAGTCATTGCAAACCATTGGGAAGAAAAGGGCCAAGGACTCATGAAGAACTGAAAATGAGCTTCAAGAAAGATTAGTTGAGGCTAAAGCAAGAATCCATATGGACCTATCCAAAGTTGGACTTCTTGCACAAACTAATAATGACCTTAGGATTCTACAAGTGGATAAAACTAAAGGTCTCAAAATTTGAGCCAAGCTCAACTAGCTAAGCCATGGGGACAAGGGCTCCAAATTCTTCTTCAACTACATCAAAGAAAAAATTTGTAAAGAGAAGACTGGGAAAATATGTGAGGGGAAGATACTATCCACTCAGGAAGAGATTGTGAACCAATTCCAAACCTTTTACCAGAAGTTGTTCACCTTGGAAGGAAACCAAGAGAACAATAAGGTAACTAGAGAATATGTAAAATATCTCATTCCCAAAAAAACTGATCAAGAAAATTCCTTCTTGAACTAGTTGTTGGTATAACCAAAGATGAAATCCTAAGAGCCATTTTTTCTATGCAGAATGATAAATTTCCTAGGTGGGATGGGATCCTGGAGCAGTGGAATTCTACAAAACCTTTAGTGAATAGATAAGTGAAGATCTACTTTAGGCCTATCAAGAGGCTCTAGAAAATGGCTCATTGGGAAAAATCATAAACATAGGCATCATAAAGTTGCTTCCTAAAGGGGGAGACAAGACTCTAATAAAGAACTAGAGATCCATAACTCTCCTTAATGTCTCCTATAAAATATTGGAAAAAATCCTTGCATTAAGACTAGTGGATATCCTCCCTAAATTCATAAATAATACTTAGACTGGATTCATAAAAGGGAGATACATCCTGGAGAACTTGATTACAAGTTGGGAAGCCATGAAATGGTCCAAAAAATCTAATCAGAACTCTGTCATTCTGCTACTAGATTTTTAAAAGGTATATGATAGAGTTGAGTGGCCCTTTCTAAGTTCAATATTGGTGTTAGGGAAAATATCAGGGGCATCTCAGAGAAACCTCCAAGAATAGTAGTGTCTTAGGTAACTTCAATTTTGATTACCTCAAAGACACGTACAACTATGTCCTAAAGTGGAAATAGACAGTTTATTTCCCACATCAATCCTTCTGAGAGAAGCACATGTAAATTCAATAGCAAACAATAACAAATTCTAGTAACAAAACCAATACAGATGAGAGATAAGACAAAAAATAGAACACAAAGATTTATGTGGGGAAAACCCTTTTGGGTAAAAAACCCCACTCTCAAAAGTTTGAGCCATTGTATTATTCAGCAACATAAAGTTACAATATAGTTTCAGGCTCATAGCCTTTTTAGATATTACATCTTGTTCATTCTAGATACAACCTGGTAGAAACTGATCAATCCATTAGACCATACAACCTTCGCACTATTACAATGCAATGTAGATCAACATGAGAGAGATCAATCATGATCCATGATTAGAAGAGATTCTAGCAGAACCCTGCTTCTCTCTTCTTCTCCTTCGGCCTCACGGCCTTGACCTTTCAGCCAGCCACACGACCCTCTCTATTAGCTCTCTCAGTTCTTCTTTTTCCTCTTGTTCACTTCAGCTCACCTCATATAGAATGTCCAATGCATACATATACATTCATACTTAACAGGCTCTGTGAATTGGTTTGTTTCCAATTGTTGGATCACAACTATCGAATCATCCAGCTCAGCATCATAGATGTTTCCACTTCCTCGCATAGAAGATAATACGTCCAGGTCACACCATGTAGGACAGTCTTTACTCGGTCAACAATGATCAACTAGTGTCACATGTCAGTGAGACACTAACCGTGTCTCCCCAATGCCACAAGACCCAACTGTTGATATCGCCAAGAGTCATCCCTATCGGCAAGACATTATACCGAGTCCAGAAAGCTATCGCTAAGACTTTGCCTTGTCGCCAAGACCTCATACCGATGATCACAAGTCACATTGATCTCAACATTCTCATCGGCGAGACAATTGCCATTCGATGAGACATCATACCGAAGTTCAAAGGTCACATAGACGTGAGTATTCCATTCGGTGAGACAATCGTCTTTCACCAAGACATCACACCAAAGTTCACAAGGTATTCTGAAGTGTTCATCAGTCGGCAATCCTATCGTCCTTCGCTGAGAGGTCATACCGACATCAAGATTCCCATCGAAAAGACAATCACTCTTTGCCAAGACATCATACCAATGCCTTCAAGTTATTTCGAAGCATCCAACAGTCAGCGAGACTTATCGCTTTTTCCAGGAGATTATACCGAAGTCTCAAGTCATACCGAGCACCAAACAACAGTCGGCATGACTTCTCACTTTCGCCGAGAGTTCTTAACGAGGTCACATGTTACACCAATGACACAAGTATAACCATTCAGTGAGACATTACACATTGGTAAGACTTCTTACCGAGGCTTCCATGTCGTCCCGAAACCACTGTTCACCAAGAGTCACCCCAATGACTCCAAGTAAATACTTATCGGTGAGACAACCCTCCATCGCTAAGACTTCATATCGAAGCAAATGGGTTACACTGATGACTCCAATCGCTATGAGTCTCTCCGCCATCCGCTAGGCACCCGATAACAAACTTTTGTCGGCGAGACATTCCATATCGATAAGACTACATACCGACAACAACCTTTCGGCCAAGTCTCCTCATAACTGCAAGTGTATAGCTGTCGGCGAGACATCCCCCTGTCGCCAAGAGTTCCTACCGAACCCTTATGTCATTCTGATGATCACATGTGTATGACTATTGGCGAGACATCTCCCTGTCGCCAAGACTTCATATCGATAGGAGCAAGTCATACCGATTACCACATCGGCCAGACAGACCAAAGGTCGCGCCGATATCAACAAGACTTCCTATCATCGCCGAGACATCATTCCGACAGTCCAGGTTATGCCGAAGGTTTTAGATGCTGATTGCCAAGACATTCAGGAGGTCACAACGATAGTCCAAGATCAACTAGTAGATCGGCCAGACATCTTAACAGTCTCACTGAAATTGCTCACAAGAGGTTTCAGCCTGTGGGATTGAGGCACACAATTCCAATAGTTGGAAGCATTCAATTTTTGAGATGAGTATTGTAAGGAAGTTGAAACCTTTCTTAAAGATGCAGTAGCCCAAGTTGATGTTAATGGATTTTTGTCGAAGAAATCACCCTTGGTTAGTCAATTAGACAAGGGTGTCCCATTTCCCCTGCCCTCTTTGTGATAGCCTTTGATTCTCTTCATTATTTGTTAAGGGATCAATCGTATTCCCCGAAGGTCAAGGGGATCACGCTCCCAGATCACAATGAACTTGTCAACATTCAATTTGTGGATGACATGGACATCTTTATTGAGTTGGAGGAGAGGAATTTGGAAATTCTTATGGAAAAATTGAACCTATTATGTAAAGCATCTAGAGAAAAAATATCAGTAGCCAAGTCCATTCTCCTTGGCTAGTCAGAATCTCCCCTGAACTGGCTCCAAAATTTTGATTTTCAATGGGGTGGTCCTAACAAGTTGGTCAAATATCTTGGGATCCATGGAAGGTTTTGATAAGGAATAACATACTCCAAGCCACTCCTAAGTAGGTGAAATCATGGAAAAACTTACCCTTGTGTGATATTCTCTTGATCAAGCGCCCCATGTCCCTAGTTGGATCACTGGTCTTTAAAAGCCTGTGGAAGGCTTTGGAGTTGGTAAAGCATAAAGTTAGATTCAAAATTTGTAACATTCATATTAATAATAGCCTGAAGTGTCAATCCTACTACTCCCTTTGGTGGAACCTTGAGCATAACAACAAACCTCTCGCCCTGTTGCAGGGGTGTTCTGCCAAAAAGTGGAGCCAGGCTGGCATCCAAACCTTCCATAACATTCTTGAAAATGGGCATTTAAAGTCCTTGGACAAGTTGGTTAATGACTTTAATCCAGATATTTCCAATGCTAGGACCTATAATATAATAACTAATGCTTGTAAAAATTCCTTCTTTCCTTTGAATTCTATTGAAAATTGTGATATTGATGCCGATCTAATATGGAATTATGGCATTCTATTAATTGTAATCAAATCTAAGAATCTGTATAAGGATTTATTGAAAGATAATTCAATTAGAGAACATGTAAATGCTTGTTGGGGTCTAAATGATGATGACTCTAAATGGAAAAATGTCATTTCTTCTATCTGTTAGAACGTAAAAGAGCCTAAAAAGTTGTGTTTTAGATGGAAATTATTGTTATAGAAAAATCCATCCAAACTTAATTGTACTAATGTGGACATTTGCAACATATGCAGGACCCCTGAGATACTTTTACACATATTTTTTGGTTGTTTCTATGCTAAATAGGTTTGGAATATCTGTTGTAATAACATGTCAATATGAAATGAAAATGGAAAGAACAATTGGTATGATGTGTTATTTAATTCAAGAAAGCTAAAAAAAGAATATCATGTTTTTTGGGACTCTCTCACTACTGAGATTTTACAGTTCACCTAGAAGGCTAGGAATGAGGAGAAGTTTTAGTGGAGTAGCAAATGGCTTACCGAGTCTAACAAAAGACTCACATTCCTCTCTAATATTTTGCATCTTACAGTGGCCATTGAAATCTTGATGGCCAAGTTCATGAGGCTAATAACTGAGGGTGTAGTGATGGTGAACAAGTCAGAGTCAAGTATGGGCACACATGGAACCATAACTAGAATGATTCAGAGACCTTCCTCAAGGTGTTGAGGGAATTCCAAAGAGTATTCAATGAAGCGACTGCTAGGAATGAGGGAGATGGAAACATGCCAAGAGAGATCACAACGCGGTGTAGGTTTCAAAGAATATATCTATGGTGAAACTTGATACTCAGGAGGCTGAGTGTAGTGATTATGAACTAAATAGTAACAATGACAATAATTAATCTCTCCCATTGTAGTTGAACCCTTTTTGGTTATATAATATAATAATTGAACTGGTGTATCCCATACTCTCTTGTCATATAGATGGCTACACAAATCTCTGCTTGGGCTCTTATTTGGTCTTTTTTTGTAGTGCTATGACACTTTTTGAAAAGCTAAGGAAACTTTCAATATACATGTTGTAACTAATCTTTCCATGGGCATTTACCTCCATTTTTGGCTATGCAAGAAGAGTTGACAGTGTATAATCTGTTGTAAAGCGAGCTAGAATGCTCTTATAAACTATAATCATTAAATTATTATCAATACAAAAAACTAAATACTTATCTATTTACATTTAATTTAACAATATTTATTTGTAATTATCCACTCAACTATTTAATTAAATGATTATCATTTATATGATGTTATCCAATCAGGGAATTCACTTTTTACGAGGATGATGATATCATGTTCTTGTCATATTACGTAATAGAATAATACAAAATTGAAAAAGATTCCTCAATTTGGGCTTCCATTGGTCCCACCATGCTCAACAAAAGCATCTTTCTTCGATCAAGAAGGGTAAGGACCAAAATAATTCAACATGTTGATGGATAAGATTTAAAAATAAGGCTTTTCTTAGGTAAACAAATATGTTATCTATTAAGATCCTTAATTAATATGGATAATATGAGATTTTATTTTTAAAGTGAGGTTGAAAAGTTGAGAATAAAATAAACACATGATATTAAAAAAGAGGAAATAAATATATGAAAAGAAGAGTAGGGTTCCCTAGGGTTAATCCAAAAACAAATATGTTCACCAAATAAAAAAACAAATAACAATATGTATCTAGTGTATGATGATAGATTATTTGGTTTTAATTATTTTTTCTACTTTAAGATTTCATGACTATTCAATTTGTTATGGAGGGAGAAAGTGTATATTTTGTATTTTTTATTATTTAAATTCATTTTGGTTTTGTTTTGAAATATTTTATTTAGTTTTTTTGTGTACAAGTTAATATGAACATAAAATTAAATTTTAATCAGTCTATCTTAATGACACGGTTTAGGTCAAATTTTTATTCTATCTATTTTTGTATCTTAGATTGGATTGCGAGTACATTTTTTTTGGTCTTGGATAGAATTGTGCTTGCACTAACATAGACTCCTAGCTCAAACATGTTTGTCATTTATTATGAGATGACACTTTTAACCAATATGACTATCATCCATCAACTTGTATGTCAAAATAATTGAATTGGATGTCTAAGATGCCATATTTAAAGGTAAGCCCAAGGAGATTAACATACATGATGAGTTATTATTTGAAACCTCTCTCAAAGCATCATCAAGTAGCTATCTAGTAATTACATTATATATCAACTGATGCTACACTAAGCATTCTACATTAATGTGTCTTGTGTGTCTTCTAATACTATAAAATTGATGAAGGGCATAACTAGTAGCCAATGAAGTTCCATACTTACTACACTTACAACATATCCCTAGGTTCTCTTAGTACCCCTAGGTCTCAAATAAGATATCATTCACAAGTGCACAAGTTTTTGTAGTCTATAGTAGCAAAAGATAGAATCATGGCTCCATAGACATTTTTTGTATCCCTATATTAGATCATGCATGATCATATCCTGATACAAATAAAAAGACAATGACTAATTGGTGATAGGATTGGTAACAAAAATATGATACATAATAGTGAATTTGATCAAGTTGAATGCATCACAAAAAAATTAAGCAAACATATCTTATCCATTTATTTAATGCACCTTATGATCATAGGGAAAGGACACAACTATGGAAATGGATGGCCTCCCAACTACCTAAAGTCCCTTGGGTGCTTGGGGATGATTTCAATATGGTGTAGCATTTAGAGGGAAAATGGGGAGGCGTGGACATGGCCTAGAAGGGAGCTTAGAGGCACTTCTGGTAGAGATTGAAAAATAAATTATGTTTAGCTGACCCCTTGGAAAAAAGGAAAAAAATACTATAAAGGGGCATGGTTTACCTAGTGCAATGCTCAACAAGGAAGAAGTAGGATTTATTGCCAACTTGATTGATTCTATGCAAACAAGAAAGCTCTAAATTTCACTCTAGACAAGTTTGGGAAAAAGTTTGGTGTGTACCCCTATACACTCTTAGATGATCACCCCATCAAAGCCAAAGTGTCCACCATCTAGAATAGATCCAATTGGGCCCCCAAGAGCCCTAAATTCATCCTCAATGTTTAGCTCCTACAAGATGAAGATTGTAGGGATGTCATAGCCTCCATCATAGAAATCAATAACTGGCTATTAAAAGATGAAAGTGCCATTGCACGATGGGAATAGAATGTGGAAACATGGAAGAAGTTTTTGCAAACCATTGGGAAGAAAAGGGACAAGGACTCACAGAGAACTGAAAATGAGCTTCAAGAAAGATTGGTTGAGGTTGAAGCAAGAATCCAAACAGACCCAACCAATGTTGGACTTAGTGAAGTCCTTGCACAAACTAAGAATGACCTCAGGATTCTATAAGTGAATAAAACTAAAGGTCTCAAAATTAGATCCAAGCTCAACTAGCTGAGCCATGGAGACAAGGGCTCCAAATTCTTCTTCAACTACATCAAAGAAAAAAGTTGTAAAGAGCATATTGGGAAAATATGTGAGGAGGGGAAGATACTGCCCACTCAGGAAGAGATTATGAACCAATTCCAAGCCTTTTACCAGAAGTTGTTCAACTTGGAAGGAAACCAAGAGAACACCAAGGTAGTTAGAGAATATGTAAAAGGTCTCATTCCCAAAAAAATTGACTAAGAAAATGCCTTCTTGAACTGGTTGTTGGTATAACCAAAGATGAAATCCTAAAACCCATATGTTCTATGTAGAATGATAAATCTCTTGGGTGGGATGGGCTCCTAATGGAATTGTACAAAACCTTCAGTGAATGGATAAGTGAATATTTTTTTCAGGTCTATCAAGAAGCTTTGGAAAATGGCTCATTGGGAAAAAGCATAAACAAAGGCATCATAAAGTTTCTTCCTTAAGGGGGAGACAAGACACTAATAAAGAATTGGAGACCTATAACTCTCTTTAATGTCTATTATAAAATCTTGGAAAAAATCCTTGCATTAAGACTAGTGGATATCCTCCCTAAACTCATAAATAATACTAAGACTGAATTCATAAAAGGGAGATACATCTTAGAGAACTTGATTACAAGTTGGGAGGCCATGGAATGGTCCAGAAAATATAATCATAACTCTACCATGCTATTATTAGATTTTGAAAAGGCATATGATAGAGTTGAGTGGCCCTTTCTAAGGTCAATGTTGGAAGCATTCAGTTTTCTAGATGAGTATTGTAAGGAAGTTGACACCTTGCTCAAAGATGTAGTAGCTCATGTTGATGTTAATGGAATGATGTATGAAGAAATCACCCTTGGTCGATCACTTAGACAAGGCTTTCCCCTTGCCCCCATCCTCTTTGTGATAGCCTTTGATGCACTTCATTATCTGTTAAGGGATCAATCATATTCCCCGAAGGTCAAGAGGATCATACTCCTAGATCACAATGAACTTGCCAACATTCAATTTGTAGATGACACGACTATATTTATTGAGTTGGAGGAGAGGAATTTGGAAATTCTTATGATAAAATTGAACCTACTTTGTCAAGCATCTAGAGCAAAAATATCAATATCCATGTCCATTCTCCTTGGCTAGTAAGAATCTCCCCCTTACTAGCTCCAAAATTTTGATTATCAATGAGGTGGTCCTAACAAGTTGGTGACATATCTTGGGATTCCATTTGATATCAATCCCAACCTAAAGGAAATGTGGTTGTGGATAAGTGAGAAAATTGTGAAAAAATTGGAAAGCTGGAATAGGCAGTACCTCTCCATTGTAGGGAGGTTCTAAGTCTGCCAAAAAATCCTCTCATCATACATGTATTTTTCTTTAGTATGTTTCTTCAACAATTATCAGGTGAATGATATCCATAAAAGGATAAGGTATTTTTTGTGGTTTGATGGAAAAGCCAAGAAAAAAAGGCACATGGTTAAGTGGGAACGGTGTTGTATGAATAAAATGGATGAGGGTCTTGTCCTCAAGGACCTAAGAATACAAGGAACTTCACTTGTCAAATGGATTGCTAAAGCCATGGTAGGTGAGGAGCCATGGAATGTTCTGATAAGGAATAACATATTCCAAGCCACTCCTAAGCGGGTGAAATCATGGAAAAAGTTACCCTTGTGTGATATTCTCCTGAGCAAGTGCCCCATGTCCCTAGCTAGATCCTTGGTCTTTAAAAGCCTGCGGAAGGCTTAGGAGCTGGTAAAGTATAAAGTTAGATTCAAAATCTATAACATTCATATTAATAATAGCCTAAGATGCTAATCATACTACTCCCTTTGGTGGAACCTTGAGCATAACAACAAACCTCTTTCCCTATTGCAGGGTATTCTGCTAAAAATTGGAGCCAGGCTGGCATCCAAACCTTCCATAACATTCTTGAAAATGGGAATTTAAATTCCCTAGAAAATTTGGTTAATGACTTTAATTTGGATATTTCCAATGCTAGGACCTATAATATAATAGCTGATTCTTTTAAAAATGCCTTCTTTCCCTTGAATTTCTTTGAAAATTGTGATATTGATGCTGATCTGATCTAGAATGATGGCACTTTGTTAATTGAAATCAAAGCTAAGAATTTGTATAAGGATTTAATGAAGGATGTTTCAATTAGAGAACATGTAAATGATTGTTGTGGTATGAATGTTGATGATTCTAAATGGAAAAATGTCATATCTTCTATCTGGTAGTTTGTGAAAGAGCCTAAAATGGCATGTTTTAGATAGAAATTATTGTTACAAAAAAATCCATTCAAACTTAATCGTACTAATGTGGACATTTGCAACATATGCAGGACCCTTGGGACACTTTTACACATATTTTTTCATTGTTTCTATGCTAAAGAGGTTTGGAATATCTTTTGTAATAACATGTGAATATGGAATGAAAATGGAAAGATCAATTGGTATGATGTGTTATTTAATTCAAGAAAGCTAAAAAAATAATATCATGGTTTTTGGGATTGTCTCCCTACTGAGATGTTATGGTTCATCTGGAAGGCTAGGAATGAGGAGAAGTTTCAGTAGAGTAGCAGATGGCTTACTGAGTCTAACAAAAGACTCACATTCCTCTCTAATATTTTGCATTTTACAGTGGCCATTGAAATCTTGATGGCCAAGTTCATGAGGCTAATAACTAAGGGTGTAGTGATGGTGAACAAGTTAGAGTCAAGTATGGGCACACATGGAACCATAACTAGAATGATTCAAAGACCTTCCTCAAGGTGTTGAGGGAATTCCAAAGAGTATTCAATGAAGCGACTGCTAGGAATGAGGGAGCTAGAAACAAACCAAGAGAGATCACAACATGGCATAGGTTTCAGAGAATATCTCTATGGTGAAACCTGATACTCAGGAGGCTGAGTGTGGTGATTCTGAAGTGAATAGTAACAATGAAAAGAATTAAAATCTCCCATGGTACTTGAACTATTTTTGGTTATATAATATAATGATTGAACTGGCATATCTCGTACTCTCTTGTCATATGGATTGCTACACAAATCTCTACTTGGGTTCTTATTTGGTCTTTTTTGTAGTGCTATGACACTTTTTGAATATGCTAACAAAACTTGCAATATACATACTGTTTTAACTAATTTGGCCGTGGGCCTGTACCTCCATTTTTGGCTTTGCAAGAAGAGTTGATAGTGTATAATCTGTTGTAAATCGAGCTAGAATGCTCATCCTATAAATTATAAATCGTTAAATTATTATCAATACAAAAAAAAACTAAATAATTAACTATTTACATATAATTTAAAAATATTTATTTGTAATTATCCACTCAACTATTTAATTAAATGATTATCATTTATATGAGATTATCCAATCAGGGAATTCACTTTTTATGAGGATGACAATATCATGTTCTTGTCACATTACTTAATGGCATAATAGAAAATTGAAAAACTTTCCTTAATTTGGGCTTACATTGGTCCCACCATGATCAACAAAAGCATATTTCTTCAATCAAGAAGGGTAAGGACCAAAATAATTCAACATGTTGATGGATAATATTTAAAATAAGGTTTTTTTTTGGGTAAACAAATATATTATATATTAATATCCTTAATTAATATGGATAATATGAGATTTTATTTTTAAAGTGAGGTTGATCAAGTCGAGAATAAAATAAACAAATGATGTTAAAAAGAGGAAATAATCATATGCGAAGAAGAATAGGGTTCCCTTAGGGTTAAACCAAAAACAAATATGTTTGCCAAATAAAAAAAGTAAATAACAACATGTATCTAGTGTATGATGATAGATTATTTGGTTTTAATTATTTTTTCTAATTTAAGATTTTATGACTATTCAATTTGTTATGGAGGGAGAAAGTGTATATTTTGTATTTTTTATTATATAAATTTATTTTGGTTTTGTTTTGAAATATTTTATTTTGATATTTAATTTAGTTTTTCTGTGTACAAGTTAAAATGAACATAAAATTAAATTTCATTCAGTCTATCTCAATTACAAAGGTTTAGGTCAATTTTTTATTCTATCTATTCTTGTATCTTACATTGGATTGCAAGTACTTTTTTTTGTCTTGGATAGAATTGTGCTTGCACTCGCATGGACTTCTAGCTCAAACATGTTTCTCATTTATTACGTGATGACACTTTTAACCAATATGACCATCATCCATCAACTTGTATGTCAAAATAATTGAATTGGATGTCTGAGATGTCATATTTAAAGGCAAGTCCTAGGAGATTAACATACATGATGAGTTATTATTTGAAACCTCTCTTAAAGCATCACCAAGTAGCTATCTAGTAATTGCACCATACATCAACTGATGCTACACTAAGCATTCTACATTAATGTGTCTTGTGTGTCTTCTAATATTATAAAATTGATCAAGGGCGTAGCTAGTAGCCAATGAAGTTCCATACTTACTACTCTTACAACATATCCCTAGGTGCTCCTAGTACCCCTAGGTCTCAAATAATATATTATTCACAAGTGCACAATTTTTTGTAGTCTATAGCAGCAGAAGATAGGATCATGGCTCCATAGACAATTTTTGTATCCCTATATTAGGTCATGCATGATTATATATTGATACAAATAAAAGGACAAGGACTAATTAGTGATAGAAGTGGTAAAAAAAATATAATACATAATAGTGAATTTGATTAGGTTGGATGCATCACAAAAATAATTAAGTAAACATATCTTATTAATTCATTTAATGCAAGTGAATAAAACCAAAGGTCTCAAAATCAGAGCCAAGCTCAACTGGCTGAGCCATGGGAATAAGGGATCTAAATTATGTTGGTATGTGGCGACTGATCATGCTAACCCCGGTATGTATCCTTGTCAGGGTTCGAGGCTGGGCTGAGCCTTGGGCAGGGGTTCAAGGGTGGTAGCCCCCAAGAAAAATTTTCCTCCTACTTTTTCGCGTCATCACCGAAAAAGGGAAAAATCAACAAAAAAAGAAAAATCCGATTTTGTAAGAACCAAAAAAAAAATCTTGAAGCTTCTAAGCTTTATAAAAAGGGGTTCGGATGGGTGTTACAGTATGATGAAAAACACAATTATTCACAAGATTGTAATAAGTTTTGCACTGGATAATAAAAGTATTGGATGGCTGCGGTTTGGTGGATGTAGCCCAGATTGGGTGAACCACATTAAATTATTTGTGTTATGATTTATTCTATATGTGTTTTTAGTTTCTCTGTTTATTAATTAAATCTGCATTTAATTGTTAGATATCTTTCTTTCTAACCCTAACAAATTATTCTTCAACTACATCAAAGAAAAAAGTTGTAAAGAGCAAATTGGGAAAATCTTTAAGGGCAAGATATTGTCCACTCAGGAAGAGATTGTGAACCAATTGCAAGCCTTTTACCATAAGTTGTTCACCTTAGAAGGAAACAAAGAGAACAATAAGGTATCCAAAGAATATGTAAAAGGTCTCATTCCCAAAAGAATTGATGAAGAAAATGCCTTCTTTAACTAGCTCCTGGTATAACCAATGATGAAATCCTAAGAGCCATCCATTATATGTAGAATGATAATTCTCCTGGGTGGGATGGGATCCCATTGGATGATGGGAAAGGGTGTTGAAGTCACAACTTGCATCATTTAATCAATTATTTATCGAACCATGTGTATCTCAGAGCAATATGCGATAAGGATAGTTGTCACAGATTCTTTGGGGGGGGGGGTTTGCACTATAAACAACAACTTCACGTATCAATTTGCCTACTTCAGGAGCTTTCAAGAGCTCTCAAGAGCTCTCAAGAGCTGAACTGTAGCGACTGATTCTTAAGGTTTAATTCTATCTTATTTTCTAATTTAAAATATTGTTGACTTATTTATGACTTTATTGAACTTGATTTAGACCGATTCATGGAGACAACTAATGATTAATTTAATCCTTAATCTAAAACACGAAATCCAAATTAATTCTATTTTGCTTTTAAAAGAAATCCATAATTAATTGTTGTAAATTAAACACTACTTTAAGAACATAAATGAATTGTGATTAAATGACGATTACTCTAGAAGACATAAAGACTAATCTCCTTGAACAAATTTTCAACAAACTCCAACTTCATCTTTCCATAAGTTCCTATCATCGCTTCTAATGAAACTTAATAAATAAACATCAAACTTGACTACTTCGAACAATATCTAAATCTAATTAATCTGATAGTCCTTATAATGATTCCAACAACTTAATCTAACCATAATAAAATAAAACTTGAAAAGTAATTCGAATAGAAGTAACTATCTAGATTTAACACTCACTAAGTCAAACAATGATTTAACAACTTAACAATTCAGAATTAACATCTACTTCAGATTTAATACAAATGAATCATAAATAGAATAACTTAACAAAATACCAACACCGGATCATTCCAAAGGTTGAGTGGGACCTACTCTTCCTAAAGTAAGATCCCTTAACATAGCGATTGAATTAACTCCTTGCTTTCATTCTCATTGATCAAAAGTAGAACACTAAACAAAGTATTGTTGTTGAATTACATAAATTTGATTGAAATTATCTATCTCCTAACTAAAATAAAAACATGGATATTTATAATAATATCCTTATTATATTTCTAACATGGAATTAAATTCCAAGACTTAAGGTGACCGAACTAAAGATTACAACAAAACTAAAACAAAACTGAAACTAGACTAAAGAGAACTATGTCAGATTGGTGCTGGAAGTAAAAGTTCCATAATCGACTATAAAGAAGTCGATTTGGACTTGAGTAACTCATCATCCAATAGGGCCCATCTATGGCATAGTCATTCATCATGATTAAACAAAGAGTTTAACCATATCATCAATCTTTAAAATACCCTATTCAAAACCCTTAAGAAAACGATAACAATTATGGGAGTAAAAGATCAATGCAACATAATCATCTCAACTAATATCATCGTAAAGTAATGCAATTAACATAAACCATTACTTCAAATATATCCACTAATTTAGCTAAACATAAAGAAAAATAAGTAAATATGTTAATCTATAATCTACAGCCAATCATGTCAATTAACAAAAATAACAAGTCTTTTAAACATAAAATGCTTTAAATGAAAGCAGTCTTATGCTCTCATCATTTCTTCCCCACTTGTTCTAGACCATGTCCTCATGGTTCCTTATCAAGAATTATGGTGTTATCCCTTTCTTTGTTCAATGCCTCCATCCAAATGTAGTAGTCAAACACTCCATCCCTGTATTGGTCTGGTAATCTGCTATTGAGTGCAAATCCATGGTTTTGTCTTAGCTTTTCAAACCATGGTCTTAACACTCCATTAGGTACGTTTGTTGTTTCTTTGAGCTTTGGTGCGGGCATAATGATTATCAGCATTCTGAATCTCATGTTGACCGAGAATTCTTTCTATTTTTGGATCAAGGTGATGACATGTTTGACTCTGATCAAACTCCAACTGATATTGTTTGGACTTATTGGCTCCCTTCTTCTGATTGTCTCAAAAATGAGCTGATACCTTTTCTCACAGGACTATAGTGCTAATGTGGGAAGTGTTCTCTCAACATTCTTGAATGCAACAATACTATCAAGCAAGTTTGAAACATAAAGAGGATTAACTTGATTGAGCCTTACCATTGATCGTACTTCCATGATATATTTTCTAGCATGAGGCATTTCAGGTCTCATTGGTAACCCATACCTTCTCTGAGCATCCTTATATTTATCCATTCTTATTGACCATTCTATCTAATTTTTCATTAAAGAGACAAATGATTTGATTTGAAGCTCACCAACATAAATATTCAACATAGAGTCATCATTGTCTCCCATTAAAAATCCATGTTGGTAAAACTCACACATTAAATTATGAATGTCAAGGTGGCTATCAAAGTAGTCCTACAAAAAATCCTTATCCTTATGATAATCCATGATTCTTCCTAAGATTAATTAATTCAACTTCTATTCTAGAAACCTTTCTCTAAGAAAAAAAGCATACATCCTAGCTAGTCTTCTCATGGAAAGCATCACAAAACTGATTTCTGCTGCTTGTTCAAGTCTCCTTTCAATCTCATTTTTTTCTTTTTTGTAACTTTTGTACCTAATCTTTCAACACTTTATTTTCTTCCTTAAATTTCAAGGTTGTTAATGAGAGATATCTAGACTAGGCTGAAGTAGGAATATCCAATGGAATGGAAGGAATATCAGAAATAATGGAAGGCAGAGCAAGGTATTGTAGAGGAGTTGTGGAAGTAGAGGCTTCTTGCGCATAAAACTGCATAGATTGCTATTTTAATTTATCTTCCTTTTGTTGCAATTCTTCTTTTAATTTTGAAATTTCTTCAGCATTTGCTAATGCTTGCACACTAGCTTGTTGCAGGGCATCCTCTGTTTTACTCAATTGTTCTCTAAACCTTGCTTCATTTTGTTCAATTTTCCTTCCCATTTCTTGAGTTTTGCTAAAAGATTGTTGCAATTCTTCTTCTTTTCTTCTCAATTTCTCCTCAAGGAATTGCATGTTTTTCCTTTCTTGTTCCAATTTAGGTTCTAATCAGGACATTTTCATAGCCCTCAATAATTCTTCAACTTCTAACTCCTCTTCATTCAATTTTTCAATGGATTCTTCTTCTTCAATCAATAGTTCTTTTCCTTTTCTTTGCTCAATAGTTGGAGGAGGTGTAGGGGATCTCATGGCTTCCTCTTCTTCAAATTCCTCAGATGCTTCTTGCTCTTTGGTTTGTGCTTCAGACTCTTCAGCAGAGTTATGGATTTCAAAAATAGGGGGTCTTTCAGGAGTCAGCATTAGGTCTTCAGGAGGACTTTGGGGCTGCTCAGGAGATTTTACTAGTGTACGGGTTTCTTCATGGCCAACAATTGTTTATTTTGGACTTTCTAAAATAGGGGCTTGAACTTTAGGTGTTTCTTTAGGGGTGGACACTACTGTCTTAGCATGGCTAGGGATTTTCTCATGTACTTCTTGCTTCCTCTTTTTGGAGCTAGTATGGCCTACCCTAGAGAATTCTTGTGATTTTATTTTCCCCTTTTCATAGATGATTCTCCTTTCTCAATTCTTGTCTTTTTAGCTACGGGTCCCCTTGTGGGTTTCCTTTTTGGCTTTCTACAGTTGTAGACAAAAATTCTAATTAGCCCTGCTTCCCTGTTTCTTTTTTTAAGAAATGGTGTTTAATTATCAAATATATTAATTCTTGGTATTTTATAGAAGATTCCCCCCTAGCCTTTACTCTCAAAATCATGGAAGAAATTTGTTGGAACAAAAATGCTGGCAGATTTATCCTAGCAGAAGGTTTTGTCTGACCATACCTCAAATGTATTAATAACCGCATTCCAGGACCCAATATCATGCCATACTGTTCGTCCCAGGTGAAGAACTTCATGAGCCACATTGCATCAGTTCTCCATGGCTCATCCAAACTGTTACGAGCTATGTCACGCTGGTCTCCTTTATGCATTTGAATTTTCGGCCTTCTTTCTGGCTCTTGGTGAAACACAACTACCAACTTCTCAAATTTAACCTAGACTTTGTTAACCAATTTTCCCTCAACTAGAATTCCAAAAAATTCACTTATAATTTTTGGAGTGACTTCAATTATCTCTCCCCTTACTCTAGTGATTTTCACATTAAAGTTTCTCATAAATTCCCCAACCATTTCTAGCTGGAAACCTTCATACTGCATTACAAAATTTAGCCACCCAACTTCTTCTAACAATCTTTTGGTTTTGAAATCAAGATTTAAGTTCTCAGGCTCAACATTTCTCTTATTCTCCATCTCCCTTTGTCAATAATGGCAGACTTTTGCAATGGCAGTTTGAATTACTTACCAAAAATGCGGAATGATTTTTTTCTTGATTTGGGAGCAGCCAATTTGAAAATGACATGATGTGCCATCAAATTTCTACATTAATTTCCTTTACTGCTGCGGACAATCCACACACCACAACATGAAGTTTACAATTCAATTCGCAAGGTTGGCGGCGTTCTTTACACATGTCAATATGTTCTTGGGAGGATTTTTGAAAAGACAACCAAATCATGAAAAAATTCGTTATCATTGACTAAAATCATCTAATGTCACATCATTCCTTACATCAACCATCCACCACTTTTTGAAATGATTGAAAGTTTATTTATTATCATCATTAATTAATAGTATGGCAGAGAGGTCTAGAATTATAAATATCTACCTATTTTAAATTAGTCTAACTATCTTAGAAAATAATATTCGAAAGTAATATTCACATTAAATGTACATCTTAATTTATTTTGAGCCTTTGATTTTTTTAGGAGCCTTCAAGGATGCTTCAGGAGCCTTCAAGAGCTCTCAGGAGCTTTGGAACTTCAGGAGTCATCAAGAGCTGTTGAGAAAAATAAAGTCTTTTAGATTCTTCAGCCTTCAGGAGCTATTGAGCCAAACAGAGTCTTCAAAATCTTCAATCTTCAAGAGCCTTCAGTAGATATTTGGAGTTCTTTAGGAGCCTTTAGGAGTTAGCTTAGATAGATTGCCATTTTTTTGGTTTTTAGTCATCTCTTCTTTTATTTTCGAAAGCAAACCACCATTTGCTGGTTTTCAATTTACTTCCATTTTTCTCAAGGTAAACTGCCATTTGTTGGTTTTTAATTTACCCTATTTATTCATGCCTTCCTCAAAGGTTTAGAGACCTTCTCTCATGGAAGAAATATCTTCCATGAAAAAATGTTCAATTATGTGTTGTAGATCATCTAAAAATTCTTCCTTTGATGCAGGCTTATTATATGTTTTCAGACAATAACCATTCACTAGCATAACTCTCTTTTCTCCATCAATTGGTATTAATTGGAAAATTCCATTTTCAAATACTTGATCTATCTCATAGGTTCCTAACCATCTTGTATGGAACTTCCCCTTAAACTCTTCAAATCTGGAGTCAAATAACAATGCCCAATCTCCTGCTTTGAACTGTCTGGACACAATATGTTTATCATGCCATTCCTTTGCTTTTGAATCACTTCTGTATGCTGAAGTGCCTCCATTCTCATTTCATCAAGTCTATTAAGCTACAAAATTATGCTTTTCTCTGCTTCTGGTAGATCAATTCCAATTTCTACTATTTTCTTCAATGTTTTTAATTCAAATTCAATTGGCATAACTGGTTTATTTCCATACACTAGTTCATAAGAAAAGAATCCAGTTGTTTTCCATGTGGTATTGTAGGCCCACACTGCTTCATCCAACCTATCTACCCAGTCTGTCTTCCTCAATGAAACCATTTTTGTCAAAATATTCTCTAGAATTCTCTATTAGTAACCTCCACTTGTCCATTCGCCTGAGGGTGATATGGCGAATATTTTCTATGAGTCATTTGGTATTTCTGCAAAAATGCTTCCATAATTACTGATACAAACTGTGGTCTTTGGGTTGAAACAATTTATCTGGGTGCTCCAAATCTCTGTAGAATTTTCTTGTACAAAAAATCTGCAACTTTATCTTCAGTTGCTACTAGTAATGCCTTCACCTCAGCCCATTTTGGTGCATAACCAGTACAAAAAAGGATGTAACATTGCCCTCTTGAAGGTGGATTGACAGGTCCCACAAAATCGATGCCCCATTTTTAAATGGTTCCAGAGCCATTTGTGGTTGAAATGACATCTCCATGGTTGGCGTGGGTCTTCTCATTCTCTGGCATTCATCACGGTGTTTGAAAAAGAATGAAACATCCTTTGTCATTGATGGCCAAAAGTAGCTAGCTCCTAAGATTTTATGATCTGTCCCCACTACTGAATAGTGTCCTCCTTCAGGTGCATGATGCCAGGCGTGTACTACATCATAAACATCTATCTCAAATACACATCTGCGTAAAACATGGCCAGGGCATAATTTAAACAAGAGAGCATTAATCCACTGAAATCTAGAACTTTCACAAATTAACCTCTTTTTTTGTTTTTGACTAAAGTGACTAGGACATTTTCTTGTTACAAGGTAATTTTCCAAATCAGCAAACCATGGTGGATGAATTGATATAGCAAATAGATGTTCATTTGTAAATGTATCATCCACTGGTTCTTGATTATCCTGTGAAACAATTCTAGAAAGAAAGTCAACAACAACATTGTATTTTCTAGGTTTATCAATGATAGTAACTGTTGTCAATCAGATTGCACCCGAACGCTTGAATATTGAAATTCAGCAATCTGTTGAAACATTGGAACTAATTCCAGGCTGTGGGTATCCTATAAGGAATTAGACCTCTAGATTCTAGGCTGGTTCCTATTTAATTTTTTGATTAATAACCGAGTGATTTGCTGGAAAAGGGAGAAAGACTAAGTCTAAATTCTGAACTATGAAACTTTAACTATGGTGATGCACCGAAGAATTCAATATGTAGACTTTAACTCACAGAACAATTACTCACTATTTTCATTCGCACAACTAGATCTAGAAGCTTAAACACTTGAATGTTTTAAACAAAGGCTTTTTAAAGAAACAATCTAGAAGGAAAATATGATTCCCACAACTAGACTGTTCAATTATTGATTAGTACAATGTTTAACCAGTGGACTTAAACTTGGATGCATACAAAATTCATTAAGGAGACATAAATATTTAAAGGTTTCATAATTTGCAAACACAATAATCACTTCGATCAATCCCACATGACAATAATGCTTGAAACTTTAAGGCGAACTCTAAAATACTGAACTTTGAAGGAATTCTCTGCAATAACACAATTTGAACCTATAAAAAAACACTGATGTATTAATCTGTAAATAAATGTTGAGTTAGAAGATGATTCGCTTTGCAGAGTGCAAAGGCTAAAAAACAAGAACTGAATTGAAAAAGATAAACTTTTTCAATATATACAATGAACGCACTTCAAAGTGCATGAATCAACAATGAAAGTGATATGAAAGTGAAAAGATGACAATTCCAAAGTGAAATCTGAGCACAAGTGAAAATCCCTGAAAAAGTGGCTCAAACTCATGCAAAAATGAGTGAACTCAATCTCGAACTGGCAGTCATAAAGCGTGCAACTAATATGTGACTCGGACTGAACTGAAATCCCTGAAAAAGTGGGCTAAAGCATGTGAAAATCACCTCGTTTGTATCAATCCACCCATGCACATTTAAAAGTCTATCTTTCTCATGATAAATCTCCGGTTGACAATCTGATGTAGAACTAAAGTAAACTGAGATTTGGCTTTATATAATATCTTGCATTTGAAAAAGATGAATTAATTAAATGATTTTTAATATATGATCTAATTAATTCATTTACATTGAATTATGCAAATAAAATATTAAGATTAAAGCTAAATGTGAGTTTACTTAGCATAAGTAAAAAAAAAAAGGCATTATCATTGATAATCACCGTTGATCACTATGCATACATTTGTCAATAATTAAACCCTGCCATTGTTGATAAGGCCTCCATGCATATGAGATATAAGGAAAAATGCATTCAACTTTACAAAAGAATTGGCCGACCATATCACTTGATAAAACAACTATAATGGGTCGACCACATCATTTCTAAGAATATTGAAGGAAGAATAAAACATAATGATTATTAAAAATCATCATTAACAATATCAAAAATGAATTAGGGTGAATGAATAAGGCAATTATCAAACCCTAAAATGTAGGAAAGAGCACATTTTGCTAAGTGCAGGCCGATTTCTTCATGAGTGACACTGTTTTGAAGACTTTTTTGAAGATTTCTTTGCAGGGTAAGTCATTTTACCGCAGATTTGAACATTTTTCTTCGTCTTGAAACATTCTTTGGGCCTCTCAGCTGCGCCACAATCATTTTTCTGATGTACTCTGTGTTATTTCTTTCTCTCTGTTACTTTTTGCATTATTATTGGCTCTAGCCGCTATGAGAGATGGGTTTATAAAAATCAGAGCTCGACCTATGGATTTTGGAACTCACAAACACGGATATGATGGTAAGTTTTATCCCTGCCTCCCTTCTGAACATTCTTCATCTCCTTCATGCCGCCATACTTGATTCGAGCTCTTGTCTTTTCCACTATTCATGGCTATGGCTGTTCTGACATAATCTGAACCTGGGTATTTTATTTTGTATCTGGGTATGAATGCCTTGTCTGCATTTTGAGAGAACATTAATATCTTTATGAAAACTCCTTCTTACTATGGCATTTATTTCAACATATGCATTTTCTAATAAACAGGGACCATTGTATGAATGTTTGAAATAGTCGACATGATTGGTAATAGCTTTAAGATTCTTGGCATACGTTTGCATACATAATTTCCTTTGTATTTTTCATACTTGGTATTTACACAAGCCCAGCCATCATTATTCTTATCTTTACCCAGAAATTTTTGTATGTTACTCAACTTACTAGCCACAGCTATAGGAATTCTAGGTAGTATATGTTGATTTGCATCTTGTAATAACTCATTATTCTTTATATCCTTTAGAAAAAAACCCCACACTGCTCTTTTCTCCAAAAAAATACATCATTTTTGCCACCCCTTGTATCTGACTCATGTGGAACTGTCATTATAATAGAAACTTGCTCAGAAATTTCTGTATGTTATTCAAATTTTGACTGCTCACTTAATGCTTTATGATGGTACAAATTAGTCTGTCATGTTCTCTTGATTTGAACTGCAATAATGTTGTCCTGAAGATTTGTAATTTTGACATGTCCAAGCTGCAGCTTCTTCATCTTGTTACATTGCTTCCATATTATTGTATCTAAACACCATTCATTCCTTTCCAAATCCTATACCATATCAGCCACTGCAGGGAGCACAAATGACTGAAAACTATCCTTTGTAATTAGCAAGAAAATGGACATTTCTTTGAGCAATATGTCTTCATTGATGGCATTGGATGTCTCTCAAATGACTGTTGCTCCTTTATATCTTGACAGATGCATCTCTTTCCCATATATTGAGAATTCTGCCTGATATGAAGCTCTCATTATTATGAATGTTGTTCATGCTTATGAGTACACTTGAATGGTCTCTTCTGTTTCACATGATGCACCACTGTATTGTTATTCCCTGATCCTTCATGTTATTGGAAACTAATGACTATTCTTTCAAGACAAAAGCTGGGCTTTAAGACTAAAAATTGTCTTCCTTCATATGACAGCCCTCGTCTTTTAGTCTAAACTGTTTGCAAAATCTACTTTTGAATATTTTTATAAATGATGACTGTCATTGAAATTAGATCCTCCATTTTACTGTTAATGTTGATTACTCATACTTCACTGCCTTGACTGAAAAGTAATCAGTTGTTCTTTCCAGATTATGATGTGGCTAATATTCTTTATAACAATGTTGCTGTTCATTTTACGATAGTTTTTGCTCATTCATGGCACTTGAAAAATGTATACCTATTCCTTGAATGATGATGCTTCGTTTTGCACAATAAGATTTCCACTATACTTCACATGTATTTTCCATTAGCATGTCAATGATTGGTAACAACTGTGATCATCATTTGCCATGAAATCCATGTGAATACCACTAAATTTGATCCTTCTCTCAACCCTGTTAGTAGCAGCTAAATTCATCCTTTGTTGTTGATCATAGCACAGTCTTCTTGATAGACATTGTCTTCTATGATATCTTGAAAACTACCAGCTGAAAAGACTATGCTAGCTATAAGTGTTGGACTACTCTTTCATTTGCTTGAACCATTTATGAGATGAACTTTTGTCATATTCAATGAAAGGTTATTCTCGCATTCAAATCTGTTGCTTCTCATAGTAATTGATGCATGAACTGTAACTTGATCATCATATTTATGTTATTATTAAGTTACAATCCTGTATGCAAATCTGTCTTGTACGGTGATATGACTCATGAAAGCATTCCAATGCTCAAATACTCTGTTTCTCTTCAATGCAAAGAGGCTCTATACTTCATTTAAATGTAATGTGAAAAATATAAAGTAGAGCTGAACAGAATACGAAACTGATAAGAGCAACATTGATGCTTTTAATGGTTGTTATCAATATTCATGTACTTCATATGAAACTTGTGAATATATCCTTTTTGATATGTCGAGCTCAACCCTTGTGGGAGCCCGTTTTACTCCAGATATCTGATGAAATGATCTCAAACATGATTAACCTGTTCCTGCACATTGAAACAAACATGTTAGCAAAAATAAAAGAAGTTGAAAGCTTCCATTGAGTTATGTCTTTCCTCTTGATTTTTTGCAATCATCTAATGGATGCCTAATTGACTGTATCTTATATTCATGTTAGTAGCGTATGCATATGATAGGATTTGATTTGCATTGCTCTAACAACATTTCCCTCAAACTTGCAGGTACGCGGAGCTGGAGATGAAACTGGGAATGGAGCTCAAGTTGGCATCACAACTGAAAACCTCAACTATCAATGATTCGTCATTCCAGGCAATGATGAATCACCTTCTACCTTATGCTTCCGTTATTTTCAGTTGTATAGCATACCATTGCTTATGCACCCTTTATTTGATTGTAAAAATCAAAATGAGTTACTCCCATGGCTTGTGTGGGATTCTAGTTTGTACATTATGAATAAAACAACAAATATTATGCAAACTTATGATATCATTTTTTGAATTTTTTTTGGCATAATATCACTGAAATTTACATTGTTATGGAACAATGCAAAATATGAGTACTTTAGTGGAATTTTTAAAACAACTTGTGTACCTTGGTTTGAATTTATAATTCAGCTCTACCCTTTTGAGCTGGTAGTGAAAAATAGGTAACAGTAACATCAAATTCCTACAACAACAATAACCATCTAATGATACATCCACCTAATACAACCTTGTTCATCAAATATCTAATTGCAGCATGGTTTGTATGTACGTAAACTTTGTAACATGTAATATAATGCCTGAATTTGTTTATTGCATATACTACAACTAAAACTTCCTTTTTTGTTGTTGTATAATTTCTTTCTGTAGGATTTAGATTTTTACTAACATAATAAATTGCATGCATGGCATCATTATCATCCTTTTGTCCTAACACTGCTCCAATAGCAAGATTGGATGCATCAACATGTATGTGGAATGGTTCTCCCCAAACAGGTCCTTTAATGATTGGAGAAGTTGTTAAAGCTATTTTGATTGTCTCAAAATATTTTTGACAATATTCAGTTCATACAAACTCTTCTTTCTTGAGCAGGGTAAACAGTGGTGATGCAATTTTACTAAATCCTTCTATAAATCTTCTGTAATACCCAACATGGCCGAGAAAACTTTGAACTCTTGTTTGGTTCTTAGGGATTTCAGGGTTTTGTATGATCTCAACTTTCTTGGGATCAACCTTTATCCCCTCTTTTGAGGTGTGATGTCCCAGAACAATTCCCTCTGTCATCATAATGAAACTTTTTTCATGGTTGAGTGATAATATGTGATCCTTACATCTTTGTAAGACCTTTTCTAAGTTTTGGAGTGCCTCATCAAATGTTTTGGCATGGACTGTAAAATCATCCATATAAATTTCAACACAAGAAGTGGTGAAGTTTGTAAAAATGGCTAGCACTGCTCTTTGAAATGTGGCAGGCACATTACATAGTCCAAATGGTAATACTATGTATGTGTATATGCCCCAAGGAAAAGTAAAGGTAGTTTTGTCTTGATCTTCAGTGACCACTTGGATCTGGTTTTACATCTTATGTGTAAATGTGGTGACTACAAATCGAAGGATGGATTCCTCTCATATCAGTATAATCCCAAGCAAATGCTTTTGTGTGTTTTTCTAAGATTTCTTTCAATTCTTCTTCCTGAGTTGGGGATAAAGATGAATTTATATTGAGAGGTTTATCTCCAGCTACTATAATCTCTTTGGTGTCTTTGGTGGAATCCATTGTTTTCTCAACAAGAGTATTCATAGGACAAGAGTGTTTCCCATGTAATGTTGTTTGACAGTTTTCTTTTTCAATTTCTGAAGTTAACTCTTGTTCTCCGCATTCTTGAGCATGTTCAGTTATAGTAACCATGGCTAACTCTACAATACCATAACCTTCCAACTCTAAATCTTCATCCACCCAAAGTTGAGTGTTTGGTTGAATTGACGATTGTGCTAGTGGGTAGAGTGACAATTCTTTTTGTTTTTGACCAATTGATATGATCATGCTTCCAGATCTACAATCAATTAAAGCGGTAGTAATGGCCAACCATGGTCTATCTAAGATGATTGGATATCCAGAATCTCTCTTTTTGGCTTTAAGAACCAAAAAGTCAACTAGATAATCCCATGTGTCTATGGTAACCATGATCTCTTCTATTATACCCTCTAGTTTTGTGGTAGATTGGTCAACTAACTATAGAACAATTGTTGTTGGTTGAATAGTTTTCATCCCAAGCATCTGTACTGTATTAGATGTGATAACATTTATGGAAGCTCCTAAATCAATTAGGACATTTGATATTTCAATTCCATTAATACTCAGTGTTATTACAGGGCTACTAGGATCATTATATTTTTGTGGAAGCAGTCTTCCTAATAACACATAAGTAAGTTTTGTCCCTACTTGAATTGTTGAAGGCATTTTATTTTTCCTTCCTAGAGTTTTCATGCAAAGGGATTTAACTAACTAATTTATCTTTGGTATATCTTTGATTTCCTGTAACAATGGTATCTCGATGTTAATATTTTTCAACTCTCTAAGAAGTTGAGAATCAACTACATTCATGTGATTTGGTGGAGATATTTTAGGAGTGATTTTCTCTTCCTTTAATCTCTTAGGGTAGGGAGCTTGAATGACAGTTTTTTCTTCCTCCAAGGTTTGTTTTTCAGTTGGATTTTCATTTTCTTCCCCTCTTTCTTGAATTTTCTCAACTGGTGTAGTTTGCACCATTTGATTTCTCAATTGTATGTCATTAACGTCAATAACATTCACATTAGGGGGATTTACATCATTACGTGTGTTTCTTGGATTGGCAACCAGTTGAGTTGGTAGTTGAGGTTGGTTCACCTAATCATTGGGAGGATTAGGGGCATTAATTGTTGTAGGTGTTTGTCCCTAGGGGTGTTTTTGTCCCTAATTTTGGTATGGTTGGAATTGGTTTTGATTCTGTTGTCGTGAAGATTGATTGGTGTGCCACTGTGGTTGCTAGTTAGCTTGCCATTGTGGCTGATTCCATTGGGGATTCATCCATTTGGGTTGATTCCAATAAGTAGGTGACTGATATTGTGGGGTCCATTGGTTCTGGTTTTTCCAAGATTTTTGATTCCAGTTTGGTGTGGAACCATATTGTCTCTGATTAGAATTGTACCCTGAGTTTTGAGGCCTTTGACCAACATAATTCAGCTCTTCTTCAATTATTGGTGGTTTCTTCAGATTGCTTTTTATGCCAACCAAAAGATTATAGGAACCTATTAAGTGTGGTTTTTCAAAAATCTCACAAATATCAACCTGATTTAATGGACATTCTCTCAAAAGGTGTTTTCCCCTACATTTGGAGCAATAAATTGACAATGGTTCAGTGCTCCTCTTATCTCCTTACATGTTGAGATGCAAAGGCATATCAGTCTTCATTTTTGCTAATTCTTCCATTACCTCTAATACATTAGTGGTATGAGCCTTGTTTCTTCTTGAGTTTCTAGTCCCCACTCTAGTTCTAGAGTAATTCCTACAGATCTCCATAATTTCATCCAAGGAAAGCTTGTTAATGTCTCCCTTTCCCATTAAATTCAAGGACTCTCTTGACTCATCTTCAATCCCTCTTAGGAAAATTGTCTTGCTAATTTCATTATCCATCCCATTAGTACACCTCTGATGCAAAAATTGGAACCTATCAGCATAGTCTTCCATACTTTTGTCCTCTAATTGCCTCATTCGAAACAATTCCTCCTTCCCATACCTTACTTGATAGTAATCTTGGTATTTGTCCAAGAATTCAGTTTCCATTTGCTGCCAAGTTCTAATTGTTCCTAATCCTAAACCCATGAACCATCTTAAAGTTGATTCTTTCAAAGTAGAAGGAAATAACTTCAACTTTTTATTATCAGTTGCATAATCATAGGTTTGACATAAAAGTTTTAATTCAAATAGGAATTGATCATGGTCTTCTACAATTTTTCCCCTAAAGGTAGGTAGAACCGAGAGTGAAATGTTCTTCATAGGTGGTTCATCAAGTTGTCTTTCAAGATTGATAGGATTTGAAAAGGTCCTATTTACTGGGGGACATACTTGTTGGTCACCCATTTCTTCTTCTAGAAATGGATTTATGTTTTCTTCTTGATTTTCAATTGGATATTCTTGATTATTTTCTTGATTTTCGATCTGGTATTGTTGAACATCATGTTCCCGATCAAAATCAATAATTCTTCGAAAATAAACATTTCATGGAAGAAAATTTCCTAGTTGGTCTCTGTTTCCTCTCATCCACAATTTAGATCTCTCTTCCTTATCAACATTAAGGCTTCGCACTAAATAGCCATATCTTTTAACTATCCCTAACAACAACGCCAAAAATGATGGGAAAGGTCTTTGATGTCACAACTTGCATCATTTAATCAATTATTTATCAAACATGGTGTGTCTCAGAGCAATATGTGATAAGGATAGTTGTCACGGATTCTTTGGGGGGGGTTTGTACTATAAATGACTTTAGGTATTGATTTTCCTACTTCAGGAGCTTTCAGGAGCTCTCAGGAGTTGAGCTATAGCTACTAATTCTTAAGGTTTAATTCTATCTTATTTTCTAATTTAAAATCTTGTTGACTTATTTCTGACTTTATTGAACTTGATTTAGACCGATTCACAGAGACAACTAATGATTACTTTAATCCTTAATCTAAAACACGAAATCCAAATTAATTATATTTTGCTTTTAAAAGAAATCCATAATTAATTGTTGGAAATTAAACACTACTTTAATAACATAAATGAATTGTGAGGAAATGACGATTACTCTAGAAAACATAAATACTAATCTCCATGAATAGATTTTCAACAAACTCCAACTTCATCTTTCCATAAGTTCATATCATCGCTTCTAATGAAACTTAATAAATAAACACAAACTTAACTACTTCAAACAACATCTAAATCCAATTAATCTGATGATCCTTATAATGATTCCAACAACTTAATCTAACCATAATAAAATAAAACTTGAAAAGTAATTTGAACAGAAGTAACTATCTAGAATTAACATTCACTAAGTCAAACAATGATTTAACAACTTAACAATTCAGAATTAACATCTACTTCAGATTTAATACAAATGAATCATAAATAGAATAACTTAACAAAATACCAACACCAGATCATTCCAAAGGTTGAGTGGGCCCTGCTCTTCCTTAGGTAAGATCCCTTAACACAGTGATTGAATTAACTCCTTGCTTTCATTCTCATTGATCAAAAGTAGAACACATAACAAAGTATTGTTGTTGAATTATAGAAATCTGATTGAAATTATCTAACTCCTAACTAAAACCAAAACATGGATATTTATAATAATATCCTTATTAAATTTCTAACATGGTGTTAACTACCAAGACTTAAGGCGACTAAACTAAAGATTACAACAAAACTAAAACAAAATTGAAACTGGACTAAAGAGAAATATGCCAGATTGGTGGTGGAAGTTAAAGTTCCATAACCAACTATAAAGAAGTCGATTTGGACTTGAGTGACTCATCATCCAGCAGGGCCCATCTATGGCATAGTCATTCATCATGATTAAACAAAGATTTTAACCATATCATCAATCTTTAAAATACCCTATTCAAAACCCTTAAGAAAAGGATAACAATTATGGTAGTAAAAGATCAACGTAGCATAATTATCTCAGCTAATATCATCATAAAGTAACACAATTAACATAAACCATTACTTCAAATATATCCACTAATTTAGATAAACATAAAGAAAAATAAGTAAATATGTTAATCTATAATCTACTGCAAGTCATGTCAATTAACAAAAATAATAAGTCTTTTAAACATAAAATTCTTTAAATGAAAGTAGTTTGATGCTCTCATCAGTGGAAGTCTACAGAACCTTTAGTAAATGGGTAAGTGAAGATCTGCTTCAGGTTATCAAGAGGATTTGGTAAATGGATCATTGAGTAAAAGCATAAACAAAGGTATCATAAAGTTGCTTCCTAAAGGGGGAGACAAGACTCTAATAAAGAACTGGAGAGCCATAACTCTCCTTAATGTATCCTATAAAATCTTGGAAAAAATCCTTGCATTAAGACTAGTGGATATCCTCCCTAAATTCATAAATAATACTTAGACTAGATTCATAAAAGGGAGATACATCCTGGAGAACTTGATTACAATTTGGGAGGCCATGGAATGGTCCAGACAATCTAATCAGAACTATGCCATGTTGTTGTTAGATTTTGAAAAGGCATATGATAGAGTTGAGTGGCCCTTTCTAAGGTTAATGTTGGAAGCATTTGGTTTTCTAGACGAGTATTGTAAGGAAATTGACACCTTGCTCAAAGACGTGATAGCCCAAGTTGATGTTAATGGAATGCTATCTGAAAAAATCACCCTTGGTTGGTCTATTAGACAAGGGTGTCCCCTTGCCCCCACCCTATTTGTGATAGCCTCTGATACACTTCATTATCTATTTAGGGATCAATCATATTCCCCAAAGGTCAAGGTGATTACGCTCCTCGATCACAATGAAGTTGTCAACATTCAATTTGTGGATGAAACAACCATCTTTATTGAGTTGGAGGAGAGGAATTTGGAAATTCTTATGGAAAAATTGAACCTATTTTGTCAAGCATCTAGAGCAAAAATCTTAGTAGCCAAGTCCATTCTCCTTGGCTAGTCGGAATCTCCCCATAACTAGCTCCAAAATTTTTATTTTCAATGGGGTGGTCCTAACAAGTTGGTCAGAAATATCGAGATTTCCTTTTCTATCAGTCCCAACCTAAAGGAAATGTGGTTGTGGATAAGTGAGAAAATTATGAAAAAAATTAGAAAGCTAGAATAGGCAGTACCTCTCCCTTGCAAGGAGGCTTCATGTCTGCCAAAAAATCCTCTCATCATATAGTATCTATTTTTCTTAAGTATGGTTCCTCAACAGTTATCAAGTGAATGAGATCCATAAAAGGATCAAGGATTTTTTGTGGTTTGATGGAAAATGAAAGAAAAAAAGGCACATGGTTAAGTGGGAACGGTGTTGTATGGATAAAATGGATGAGGATCTTGGCCTCAAGGACCTAAGAATACAAGGAACTACACTTACTATCAAATGGATTGCTAAAACCATGGTAGGCGAGGAGCCATGGAAGATTCTGATAAGGAATAACATACTCCAAGCCACTCCTAAGTAGGCGAAATCAAGGAAAAATTTACCCTTGTGTGATATTCTCCTAAACAAGTGCACCATGTCCCTAGATAGATTCACTGGTCTTTAAAAGCTTGTGGAAGGCTTCGGAGCTAGTAAAGCATAAAGTTAGATTCAAAAGTTGTAACATTCATATTAATAATAGCCCAAAGTGCTAGTCCTACTACTCCCTATGGTGGAACCTTGAGCATAACAACAAACCTCTTGCCCTATTGTAGGGGTGTTCTGCCAAAAAGTGGAGCTAGGCTGGCATCCAAACCTTCCATAACATTCTTGACAATGGGCATTTAAAGTCCTTGGACAAGTTGGTTAATGATTTTAATCTGGATATCTCCAATGTTAGGACCTATAACATAATAGTTGATGCTTGTAAAAATTCCTGCTTTCCTTTGAATTTTGTTAAAAATTGTGATATTGATGTTGATCTAATCTGGAATGAAGACACTTCATTAACTAAAATCAAAGCTAAGAATCTGTATAAGGATTTAATGAAAGATGTTTAAATTAGAGAACATGTAAATGCTTGTTGGGGTTTGAATGTTGATGGTTCTAAATGGAAAAATGTCATTTCTTCTATCTGGAAGAATGTGAAAGAGCCTAAAAAGGTGTGTTTTAGATGTCAATTATTGTTACAAAAAATTCCATTGAAACTTAATCATACTGATGTGGACATTTGTAGCATATGTTGGACCTCTGAGACACTTTTACACATATTTTTTGATTGTGTCTATGCCAAAGAGGTTTGGAATATCTTTTGTAATAATATGTCAATATGGCATGAAAATGGAAAGATCAATTGGTATGATGTGATTGAATTCAAGAAAAATAAAAAAAGAATATCAGGTTTTTTGGGATTGTCTCAGTATTGAGACCTTATGGTTCATAGGAAGGCTAGGAATGAGGAGAAGTTTCAAGGAACTAGTGAAGGTATTACTGAGTCTAACAAAAGACTCATATTCCTCTCTATTATTTTGTAGGTTACAGTGACCATGGAAATCTCGATTGCCAAATTCATGAGGTTGATAACTGATGGTGTAGTGATGGTGAACAAGTTAGAGGTCAAGTATGGACACACGTGGCACCATAACCAAAATGATTCAGACAATTTTCTTAGGGCTTTGAGGGAATTCCAAAGAGTATTCAATGAAGCGGTTGTTGGGAATAAGGGAGCTGGAAAAAAGCCAAGAGCGATCTTCAACTTGGAGGAAGTTTCAGAGAATATATCTATGGTGCAACCTAATACTTAGGAGGTTGAGTGTGGTGATTCTAAAGTGAATAGTAACAATGACAAAAATTAAGCTCTCCCATGGAAGCTAAACCCTTTTTGGTTATATAATATAATGATTGAACTGACGTATCATGTACTCTCTTGTCTTATGGAATGCTACACAAATCTCTACTTAGACTCTTTTCTGGTCTTTTTTCTAGTGCTATGACACTTTTTGTATATGCTAAGGAAATTGGCAATATACATGTTATTGTAACTGATCTGGCCATGGACCTTTACCTTCAATTTTGAATATACAAAAAAAAATGACAATGTATAATTTTTTGTAAAGTGAACTAGAATGCTCATCCTATAAACTATAAATAGTTAAATTATTATCAATACAAAAAAAAACTAAATACTTATCTATTTACATTTAATTTAGAAATATTTATTTATAATTATCCACTCAATTATTTAATTAAATGATTACCATTTATATGAGATTATCCAATGAGGGACTTCACTTTTTATGAGGATGACATTGATATCATGTTCTTGTCACATTATGTAATGGAATAATACAAAATTGAAAAAGTTTCCTCAATTTGGGCTTCCGTGGGTCCCACCATGCTCAACAAAAGCATCTTTCTTCAATCAAGAAGGGTAAGGACCAAAATAATTCAACATGTTGATGGATAAGATTTAAAAATAAGGTTTTTTTTTTTGGGTAAACGAGCATATTATATATTAATATCCTTAATTAATTGGATAATATGAGATTATATTTTTAAAGTGAGGTTGATAAAGTCAAGAATAAAATAAACACATGATATTAAAAAGAGGAAATAATCATATGAGAAGAATAGGGTTCCCTTAGGGTTAAACCAAAAACAAATATGTTCACCAAATAAAAATAAATAAATAACAATATGTATCTAGTGTATGATGATAGATTATTTGGTTTTAATCATTTTTTCTACTTTAAGATTTTATGATTATTCAATTTGTTATGGAGGCATAAAGTGTATATTTTGTATTTTTTATTATTTAAATTCATTTTGGTTTTGTTTTGAAATATTTTATTTTGATATTTAATTTAATTTTTTTGTGTACAAGTTAATATGAACATAAAATTAAATTTAAGTCAGTCTATCTTAATTATAACGGTTTAAGTCAAAAAATTTATTTTATCTATTCTTGTATGTTAGATTGGATTGCAAGTACATTTTTGTCTTGGATAGAATTGTGCTTGCACTCACATGGACTCCTAGCTCAAACATGTTTCTCATTTATTACGAGATGACACTTTTAACCAATATGACCATCATCCATCAACTTATACATCAAAATAATTGAATTGGATGTCTAAGATGTCATATTTAAAGGCAATCCCTAGGAGATTAACATACATGATGAGTTATTATTTGAAACCTCTCTTAAAGCATCATCAAGTAGCTATCTAGTAATTGCATCATACATCAACTGATGCTACACTAAGCATTCTACATTAATGTGTCTTGTGTGTCTTCTAATACTATAAAATTGATCAAGGGCTTAACTAGTAGCCAATAAAGTTCCATACTTACTACTCTTACAACATATCCCCAGGTGCTCTTAGTACCCCTAGGTCTCAAATAAGATATCATTCACAAGTGCACAAGTTTTTGTAGTCTATAGGAAAAGAAGATAGAATCATGGCTCCATAGACAATTTTTGTATCCCTATATTAAATCATGCATGATTATATCTTGATACAGATAAAAAGACAAGGACTAATTAGTGATAGAATTCGTAACAAAAATATGATACAAAATAGTGAATTTGATCAAGTTGAATGCATCACAAAAATAACTAAGCAAACATATCTTATCAATTCATTTAATTATCAAATTATACATTTATGTCTCAACTCAATGTTTATTTTAAATTTAATTTTTATTAAATGATTTGTCATTAGATTATCTAAATTAATTGATATGGTCTTCAATAGAAAGTATATTTTTCTTTACATTTACAAAACAATAAGCAAGGTATTCATAAGTAGATTTCAAAACAATTTTGGAAGTAACTTTAAATGTGTTCTCTAATATTTTATATTGTATACGTGTCTTAAAGGTGGTCTAAACTATAAAAGAATCAAAGAATAATTTGTAGGGTCCACACTAGAAATTGCCCTTCCCCACACAAACACAACAAATAAAGTGTTCATGGGGAGATTTGAAAGCATTTTTAAAGTACTTGGAAACTTTAGTATTTTAAAATTTTCACGTACTTTGAACATGATCTAAGTTCTTAAAGGAGTCAAAAAAATATTATATTATTTTTACCATCACTAAATCAAGTTAAATCGTTTCCTTACATGAATAGATTTGTGTTTGGAGCATTTCCTTTTATTTATTTGTATATATTAGGAGTGTTTCAAAATATTATATTAATACAAATATTAAGAAATTTTATATAAGAATTTGCAACAAAAAGCAATCTATTAATATATACAATCAAAGCATTCATAGTATACTATAAAACTAGCAATCACACATTGGTGTACAATGAAAGCATTCATAACATTCTAGTGAGTATATTTTTGTTCTTCAAGAAGCATTGTAGTTGGTCATTGAATATCCATTTATGTTTCACCTCCTCTTGGCTATCCATAAGCATGAAAGCCATTGTAAATTTATGAGAAAAGGAAGATACTTTAAGGAACCAGTCAATGGTTTTGTTTGAGTGAGTCTTGCTACTAGTTAGGGTAGGTTAGGATAGATTTTCTTTCAAGTCAATAAGTATTGATTCACATTGTTAATTTGTCTTTTCTCCAAGTGTGATGAGTTGTTAGGTGTTTAGCTAGTGGTCCTTAAGGTGTTACAACAAGTTTTCAAGTTTGTTGAAGTTGAGAAAAATCAACTCCATAGCTCCTATGGATCACCTCCAATCAAACATGTCACAAAAAAAGAGAATAACAAAGCTATGGATGCTACGAGCTATTG
>VDFB02152761.1:65713-121250 GCA_007258455.2 Sequoia sempervirens
TTTGTTTTGAAATATTTTATTTTGATATTTAATTTAGTTTTTTTGTGTACAAGTTAATATGAACATAAAATTAAATTTTAGTTAGTCTATCTTAATTACAATGGTTTAGGTCAAAATATTATTCAATCTATTCTTGTATCTTAGATTAGATTGTAAGTACATTTTTTTTCTCTTGGATAAAATTGTGTTTTCACCCACATGGACTCCTAGCTCAAACATATTCTCATTTATTACAAGATGAAACTTTTAACCAATATGACCATCATTCATCAAATTGTATGTCAAAATAATTGAATTGGATGTCTAAGATTTCATATTTAAATGAAGGCCCTAGGAGATTAACATACATGATAAGTTATTATTTGAAACCTCTCTTAAAGCATCATCAAGTAACTATCTAGTAATTGAATCATACATCAATTGATGCTACACTAAGCATTCTACATTAATGTGTCTTGTGTGTCTTCTAATACTATAAAATTGATCAAGGGTGTAACTAGTAGCCAATGAAGTTCCATACTTACTACACTTACAACATATCCCTAGGAACTCTTAGTACCCCTAGGTCTCAAATAAGATATCATTCACAAGTGCACAAGTTTTGTAGTCTATAGTAGTAGAAGATAGAATCATGGCTCCATAGAAATTTTTCGTATCCCTATATTAGATCATGCATGATTATATCCTGATACAGATAAAAAGACAATAACTAATTAGTGCTAGAATTGGTAACATAAATATGATACATAATAGTTAATTTAATCAAGTTGAATGCATCACAAAAATAATTAAGCAAACATATCTTATCCATTTACTTAATGCCCATCATAGGGAAAGGACACAACTATGGCAATGGATGGCCTCCTAGCTACCTGAAGTCCCTTGGGTGCTTGGGGGAAACTTCAATATGGTGGAGCATTTAGAGGGAAAATGGGGAGGTGTGGACATGGCCTAGAAAGGAGCCGAGAGGCACTTTTGGAAGAGATTAAAAAATAAATTAAGTTTAGTAGACCCCTTAAAAAGAGGGTAAAAATAATGTACAAGGATGTCATTTACCTATTGCAATGCTCAACAAGGAAGAAGTAGGATTTATTACCGGCTTGATTGGTTCTATGCAAACAAGATAGCTCTAAATTTCACTCCACACAAGTCTGGGAAAAAGGTCGGTGTGTACCCCTATATACTCTCAGATGACCAACCCATCAAAGCAAAAGTGTCCACCATCTAGAATAGATCCAATGAGGCCCCCAAGAGCCCTAAATTCATCCTCAATTTTCAACTCCTACAAGATGAAGATTGTAGGGATGGCATAGCCTCCATTAGAGAGATCAATAATTGGATATTAAAAGACGAAAGTTCCTTTGCAAGATGGGAGTATAATATGGAAACATGGAAAAAGTTGTTGCAAACCATTGGGAAGAAAAGGGCCAAGGACTCACGAAGAACTAAAAATGAGCTTTAAGAAAGATTATTTGAGGCTAAAGCAAGAATCCATATGGACCTATCCAAAGTTGGACTTCTTGCACAAATTAAGAATGACCTCAGGATTCTGCAAGTGGATAAAACTAAAGGTCCCAAAATTTGAGCCAAGCTCAACTAGCTGAGCCATGGGGACAAGGGCTCCAAATTCTTCTTCAACTACATCAAAGAAAAAATTTGTAAAGAGAAGACTGGGAAAATATGTGAGGGGAAGATACTATCCACTCAGGAAGAGATTGTGAACCAATTCCAAACCTTTTACCAGAAGTTGTTCACCTTGGAAGGAAACCAAGAGAACAATAAGGTAACTAGAGAATATGTAAAATATCTCATTCCCAAAAAAAATTGATGAATACAATGCCTTCTTATGCTTGGCTCAAGTGGGTATAACCAACGATGAAATCCTAAGAGCCGTCACATTTCTATAAGAATGATAAATCACTTGGGTGGGATGGGCTCTTAGTAGGAAGTCTACAGAACCTTTAGTAAATGGGTAAGTGAAGATCTGCTTCAGGTTATCAAGAGGATTTGGTAAATGGATCATTGAGTAAAAGCATAAACAAAGGTATCATAAAGTTGCTTCCTAAAGGGGGAGACAAGACTCTAATAAAGAACTGGAGAGCCATAACTCTCCTTAATGTATCCTATAAAATCTTGGAAAAAATCCTTGCATTAAGACTAGTGGATATCCTCCCTAAATTCATAAATAATACTTAGACTAGATTCATAAAAGGGAGATACATCCTGGAGAACTTGATTACAATTTGGGAGGCCATGGAATGGTCCAGACAATCTAATCAGAACTATGCCATGTTGTTGTTAGATTTTGAAAAGGCATATGATAGAGTTGAGTGGCCCTTTCTAAGGTTAATGTTGGAAGCATTTGGTTTTCTAGACGAGTATTGTAAGGAAATTGACACCTTGCTCAAAGACGTGATAGCCCAAGTTGATGTTAATGGAATGCTATCTGAAAAAATCACCCTTGGTTGGTCTATTAGACAAGGGTGTCCCCTTGCCCCCACCCTATTTGTGATAGCCTCTGATACACTTCATTATCTATTTAGGGATCAATCATATTCCCCAAAGGTCAAGGTGATTACGCTCCTCGATCACAATGAAGTTGTCAACATTCAATTTGTGGATGAAACAACCATCTTTATTGAGTTGGAGGAGAGGAATTTGGAAATTCTTATGGAAAAATTGAACCTATTTTGTCAAGCATCTAGAGCAAAAATCTTAGTAGCCAAGTCCATTCTCCTTGGCTAGTCGGAATCTCCCCATAACTAGCTCCAAAATTTTTATTTTCAATGGGGTGGTCCTAACAAGTTGGTCAGAAATATCGAGATTTCCTTTTCTATCAGTCCCAACCTAAAGGAAATGTGGTTGTGGATAAGTGAGAAAATTATGAAAAAAATTAGAAAGCTAGAATAGGCAGTACCTCTCCCTTGCAAGGAGGCTTCATGTCTGCCAAAAAATCCTCTCATCATATAGTATCTATTTTTCTTAAGTATGGTTCCTCAACAGTTATCAAGTGAATGAGATCCATAAAAGGATCAAGGATTTTTTGTGGTTTGATGGAAAATGAAAGAAAAAAAGGCACATGGTTAAGTGGGAACGGTGTTGTATGGATAAAATGGATGAGGATCTTGGCCTCAAGGACCTAAGAATACAAGGAACTACACTTACTATCAAATGGATTGCTAAAACCATGGTAGGCGAGGAGCCATGGAAGATTCTGATAAGGAATAACATACTCCAAGCCACTCCTAAGTAGGCGAAATCAAGGAAAAATTTACCCTTGTGTGATATTCTCCTAAACAAGTGCACCATGTCCCTAGATAGATTCACTGGTCTTTAAAAGCTTGTGGAAGGCTTCGGAGCTAGTAAAGCATAAAGTTAGATTCAAAAGTTGTAACATTCATATTAATAATAGCCCAAAGTGCTAGTCCTACTACTCCCTATGGTGGAACCTTGAGCATAACAACAAACCTCTTGCCCTATTGTAGGGGTGTTCTGCCAAAAAGTGGAGCTAGGCTGGCATCCAAACCTTCCATAACATTCTTGACAATGGGCATTTAAAGTCCTTGGACAAGTTGGTTAATGATTTTAATCTGGATATCTCCAATGTTAGGACCTATAACATAATAGTTGATGCTTGTAAAAATTCCTGCTTTCCTTTGAATTTTGTTAAAAATTGTGATATTGATGTTGATCTAATCTGGAATGAAGACACTTCATTAACTAAAATCAAAGCTAAGAATCTGTATAAGGATTTAATGAAAGATGTTTAAATTAGAGAACATGTAAATGCTTGTTGGGGTTTGAATGTTGATGGTTCTAAATGGAAAAATGTCATTTCTTCTATCTGGAAGAATGTGAAAGAGCCTAAAAAGGTGTGTTTTAGATGTCAATTATTGTTACAAAAAATTCCATTGAAACTTAATCATACTGATGTGGACATTTGTAGCATATGTTGGACCTCTGAGACACTTTTACACATATTTTTTGATTGTGTCTATGCCAAAGAGGTTTGGAATATCTTTTGTAATAATATGTCAATATGGCATGAAAATGGAAAGATCAATTGGTATGATGTGATTGAATTCAAGAAAAATAAAAAAAGAATATCAGGTTTTTTGGGATTGTCTCAGTATTGAGACCTTATGGTTCATAGGAAGGCTAGGAATGAGGAGAAGTTTCAAGGAACTAGTGAAGGTATTACTGAGTCTAACAAAAGACTCATATTCCTCTCTATTATTTTGTAGGTTACAGTGACCATGGAAATCTCGATTGCCAAATTCATGAGGTTGATAACTGATGGTGTAGTGATGGTGAACAAGTTAGAGGTCAAGTATGGACACACGTGGCACCATAACCAAAATGATTCAGACAATTTTCTTAGGGCTTTGAGGGAATTCCAAAGAGTATTCAATGAAGCGGTTGTTGGGAATAAGGGAGCTGGAAAAAAGCCAAGAGCGATCTTCAACTTGGAGGAAGTTTCAGAGAATATATCTATGGTGCAACCTAATACTTAGGAGGTTGAGTGTGGTGATTCTAAAGTGAATAGTAACAATGACAAAAATTAAGCTCTCCCATGGAAGCTAAACCCTTTTTGGTTATATAATATAATGATTGAACTGACGTATCATGTACTCTCTTGTCTTATGGAATGCTACACAAATCTCTACTTAGACTCTTTTCTGGTCTTTTTTCTAGTGCTATGACACTTTTTGTATATGCTAAGGAAATTGGCAATATACATGTTATTGTAACTGATCTGGCCATGGACCTTTACCTTCAATTTTGAATATACAAAAAAAAATGACAATGTATAATTTTTTGTAAAGTGAACTAGAATGCTCATCCTATAAACTATAAATAGTTAAATTATTATCAATACAAAAAAAAACTAAATACTTATCTATTTACATTTAATTTAGAAATATTTATTTATAATTATCCACTCAATTATTTAATTAAATGATTACCATTTATATGAGATTATCCAATGAGGGACTTCACTTTTTATGAGGATGACATTGATATCATGTTCTTGTCACATTATGTAATGGAATAATACAAAATTGAAAAAGTTTCCTCAATTTGGGCTTCCGTGGGTCCCACCATGCTCAACAAAAGCATCTTTCTTCAATCAAGAAGGGTAAGGACCAAAATAATTCAACATGTTGATGGATAAGATTTAAAAATAAGGTTTTTTTTTTTGGGTAAACGAGCATATTATATATTAATATCCTTAATTAATTGGATAATATGAGATTATATTTTTAAAGTGAGGTTGATAAAGTCAAGAATAAAATAAACACATGATATTAAAAAGAGGAAATAATCATATGAGAAGAATAGGGTTCCCTTAGGGTTAAACCAAAAACAAATATGTTCACCAAATAAAAATAAATAAATAACAATATGTATCTAGTGTATGATGATAGATTATTTGGTTTTAATCATTTTTTCTACTTTAAGATTTTATGACTATTCAATTTGTTATGGAGGCATAAAGTGTATATTTTGTATTTTTTATTATTTAAATTCATTTTGGTGTTGTTTTGAAATATTTTATTTTGATATTTAATTTTTTTTTTTAAAATAAAAGGTGGTAAGCCACTATATATATTTATAAAATAGTATGAAGATTACAATATCATAGTTCTAGAGAGGAGATATGATGTACTTTTGAGTCCATCATATATACTGTGCATATTTGTATCCATATATGCAGTAGTTACAAACTTTCAACTTGCAAAATATCACTGGCTGCAACCCCTAGATAAGTAGTGACTACAAAATGTCATCTTTGCATACTACAAAACACAGTTGACTATATACTTATATTTGTAGCCTATATACAAAAACTATATTCAAAATATTTGTATTTTTAGGCATTGCAAACACTGAACACAAATTTGAAGAAAACTGAAAGCCCAAGTTTGTTGAATGCATATGAAAAGCATGAGCTGAATGCGTATAAGAGACAACTCTAATGCCTTTTAATAGAGGTGGAACTGAATTATATTTGCAAAAAATATAGAAACAAATTGAGGTCCGCCACATGCGAGAACAGGCTGAGCCACACATGAAATTAATTGAATTCATGGAGAAAGTGCCAAAGTATTTTCCCAAGTGTAAGTTTCTGCATACAGACAACACTTGTTAGCCAAAAAGCATACCTTTGCTATGACCGTTGTGTCGAACTTTAATAGTGTCTTTGATGAAGTCGATTCTTTACACAACTGTGCATTTGAAGTTTACATTCTCCTTACATTGGTGGTGATGCCAAGCTACTTCGACAGTTTAAATTCATGTCAAACTAGGTTTCCGTTATGCTTACTATACTTAAAAAGTACTGTAATCATATTGTATTAGATTCAATATGAGCTATTCACACAAAATAGATGCACAACAATAGAAACTTGATTAGACCAAAAGCAGTGATCTGGTTGTTGGAGTACATTGAAATTGATAGTCTAAAGTTGTAGTAATAAGACATGTGCTTTAAATAAAATTCATCTGGCGTTGCCCCTGTTTAAAATTTAAGTCCCTTATGATGCTAACTTTAATATGTTGCCAAATTCGTTTTCTCATTTAAAACATTCAATGATGTTTATAAAAAAAGCTTTAATATAAAAGCCTTGCATGACTTTGAAAAGCACCCTTTAGGAGTTTCTTAATATGGTTAGAATACTATATATAACCTTGATTTTATTGGAAAGGCTTTAGATTTAAGGGTGCAAAGGTCTTGAGAACCTATTAAACATCACAATATCATAACACTAATCATTTAGGTTATTCTCAAGGTATGAATACACAAAGGAAAATAAAATGTATAATTTTTGTAACAAGCCCAATGTTTTACCCATTGTTTTCACCTAAGTTTTAACCCATATGAGAAAATTTCAAGTTTACCAACACATAGTAATAAAAAATTTCCAATTCAATGACAAAGATGCATATTTGAAATAAACCCATTTCAAATTTCCATTACATATATAAAAACATTACATAATCCCATGTAATGATTTCATTTTTCAAATACATTTTCCATAAAGATGCAAGATCATAATTGCAAAACATAGCTTACAAGAGTTTACATGGCTTCCAAGAGTTGAATGGATCAAGAGTACAATTGGTCCAAATGTCCCTTCCTGGGCATACATCCTCAAATTTTGGCAGGTGACTGCATGAGGGATAGTATCACCCAAGTGTTTTTCCTCAAACCCTGAGACTTACTATGGTCCCCATATCTGCGCCTACTTTAAGATTTTATGACTATTCAATTTGTTATGGAGGCATAAAGTGTATATTTTGTATTTTTTATTATTTAAATTCATTTTGGTGTTGTTTTGAAATATTTTATTTTGATATTTAATTTTTTTTTTTTGTGTACAAGTTAATATGAACATAAAATTAAATTTAAGTCAGTCTATCTTAATTACAACGGTTTAAGTCAAATTTTTATTTTATCTATTCTTGTATGTTAGATTGGATTGCAAGTACATTTTTGTCTTGGATAGAATTGTGCTTGCACTCACATGGACTCCTAGCTCAAACATGTTTCTCATTTATTATGAGATGACACTTTTAACCAATATGACCATCATCCATCAACTTATACATCAAAATAATTGAATTGGATGTCTAAGATGTCATATTTAAAGGCAATCCCTAGGAGATTAACATACATGATGAGTTATTATTTGAAACCTCTCTTAAAGCATCATCAAGTAGCTATCTAGTAATTGCATCATACATCAACTGATGCTACACTAAGCATTCTACATTAATGTGTCTTGTGTGTCTTCTAATACTATAAAATTGATCAAGGGCTTAACTAGTAGCCAATAAAGTTCCATACTTACTACTCTTACAACATATCCCTAGGTGCTCTTAGTACCCCTAGGTCTCAAATAAGATATCATTCACAAGTGCACAAGTTTTTGTAGTCTATAGGAGTAGAAGATAGAATCATGGCTCCATAGACAATTTTTGTATCCCTATATTAAATCATGCATGATTATATCTTGATACAGATAAAAAGACAAGGACTAATTAGTGATAGAATTGGTAACAAAAATATGATACAAAATAGTGAATTTGATCAAGTTGAATGCATCACAAAAATAACTAAGCAAACATATCTTATCAATTCATTTAATTATCAAATTATACATTTATGTCTCAACTCAATGTTTAATTTAAATTTATTTTTTATTAAATGATTTGTCATTAGATTATCTAAATTAATTGATATGGTCTTCAACAGAAAGTATATTTTTCTCTACATTTACAAAACAATAAGCAAGGTATTCATAAGTAGATTTCAAAACATTTTTGGAAGTAACTTTAAATGTGTTCTCTAATATTTTATATTGTATACGTGTCTTAAAGGTGGTCTAAACTATAAAAGAATCAAAGAATAATTTGTAGGATCCACACTAGAAAGTGCCCTTCCCCACACTTACAAACAAAACAAATAAAGTGTTCATGGGGAGATTTAAAAGCATTTTTAAAGTACTTGGAAACTTTAGTATTTTAAAATTTTCATGTACTTTGAACATGATCTAATTTTTTAAAGGAGTCAAAAAAAATATTATATTATTTTTACCATCACTAAATCAAGTTAAATCATTGCCTTACATGAATAGATTTGTGTTTGGAACATTGCCTTTTATTTATTTGTATATATTAGGAGTGTTTCAAAATATTATATTAATAAAAATATTAAGAAATTTTATATAAGAATTTGCAACAAAAAGCAATCTATTAATATATACAATCAAAGTATTCATAGTATACTATAATAACTAGCAATCACACGTTGGTGTACAATGAAAGCATTCATAACATTCTAGTGAGTATATTTTTATTCTTCAAGAAGCATTGCAGTTGTTCATTGACTATCCATTTATGTTTCACCTCCTCTTGGCAATCCATAAGCATGAAATCCATTGTAAATTTATGAGAAAAGGAAGATACTTTAAGGAACTAGTCAATGGTTTTGTTTGAGTGAGTCTTGCTACTAGTTAGGGTAGGTTAGGATAGATTTTCTTTCAAGTCAATAAGTATTGATTCACATTGTAAATTTGTCTTTTCTCCAAGTGTGATCAGTTGTTAGGTGTTTAGTTAGTTGTCCTTAAGGTGTTACAACAAGTTTTCAAGTCTGTTGAAGTTGAGAAAAATCAACTCCATAGCTCCTATGAATCACCTGCAATCAAACACCTGTCACAATAAAAGAGAATAACAAAGCTATGGAGGCTAAGAGCTATTGATCCAAAAAAGAATGAATCATTGATTAACATGTGTACCTTCTAATGATAATACAAAAGAATCCTTATAAAAGGATAATTAACCAAGTAACCCTAGGTGAGGTTAAAGCAAGATCATGACATATGTCCTCATCCTATGACATGAGACATAAAAAGAACATGACCTAAGAAAGCTCAAGTAATTAGAGGAAAAGGAACCTAATAATTAAATAATTAATTAATTAGGAAATACCTTTTACTCTAACAAAATCTATTTTTTATTTTGTCTTAGTATCTCCCAACTCTTTGCCTAATGAACATGCTAGGCTACTAGTCATATATGTTTTAGCAGGAAAAACATTAGTAGAAGTCACCAAAGATGTTGACAAATTTTTTACCATTTGGATTATAGTTTGACACTAGATTGTGAAAAATGAAGAAAATTAAATATTGATTTCCTTAAAATATCAATGCCAAAAGGGAAATGGGCAAGAAGAAAGGAGTTTTGGTTTGTTAATACTTTGCCCATGTCTTTTTCACATGCATGTAGCTTGGAGAGAATCATGTCTTGTTTAGATTTCAAGTTTTACTACATTTAGATTCAATGTTGTTAGGGTTTCCACTTCCTTAGCACTTTCCCTAAACCAACTAGAAAACTTATGGTGGGTAGGATTATGTCAAACATCATATTGAAGGGAGAACATGTAATTTTTAACCTTAATTGGTGCTCAACTTCGATATCTCCAGGTGTGTTATTTCTTGAAACCCTCCCATGTTCGATATAGATTCCAAGCCTTGTTGAAAGCCCTTATTTACTGTTAATACTTTCAAACCCATGTTGAATGCCAATATTATTGTCAAAAAAATTGTGAAAATTCCATGTCTGAGGTAGCTTCTATATTGGCAAGAAAGAGAAGATGTGAACGTGCATCTAATATGAAGTATGGAGCCTTTCTAATGATGCAAAAATTATCTCAAAAATTAATGTTGCATGCAACAAAAGAAGGGTAAAGAAAAAAAAGTAATGGGTGAAGAGAAGTAAATGAGTGCATTGGGAATGTTAAATTCCAACCATAAATTTTATGCTTTTACAACTTCTTTCAAGATACTTCTGAAACAGATCACTGGCACTGGGTTACACATCTCAAATTTGTGCAATTAGAAAATATCTCCAAAATTGTCAACTCATAGGACTTTAATCCTCACATATGTTTCATGAAGGAAAGTTTCTTTTGTTGGACATGGTTAGAAAGTGAGATGGTTGGAAATTACTATTCGTGCAATGATGGTAGAAAAAATGGTAGGCATAAGGTCACCAAAAGACAGTCATAGTGCAAGTCTTTGTTTGAAGTCAATGGAAAATCAAATGTAAAAGATCTTGATGACAATACCATGCATCATAAAAATATGAATTGTAGGGACTGATAGTGCAAGGAAAAGATAAATATTTGAGGCTTGTCATATTGTCTGCAACAGTAGATGCAATGACATTATCATATTACTTTTTGGTTGCATAACTTTGTATGTGCTAGGAAGAATTTTTTCCTATAAATAATAAGTTTGTTGAAAATGATCATTTGAGACTTTTTTTGTTAAAAGAGAAGAATTTGATGCATCAAGAATAAATTTTAGTAATGATGGAAGACTAATGTTTTTTTGTCTATCATGGGTGGTAACATGCACATATTGGATTCATATCAAGGGATAGTGATGTATAGTTTCGATGTAGAACTTGTTTTTGAAAATCCTTATTTAAGGAAGTCTCTTTCAATCCAGATGGGAATAAAGTTCATGTTCTGCAATGTGAAAGTGGTTTCTAAGTGTATTGTTGTCTTTACCATTCATCAATCTCCAATAGGTTCCTTTTCCTTTGCGAAGGCTTCTCGTTTGTGTGTTGTTTGTGAGAATGATTTGTTTTTAGTCATCATGCCTATAGGGAAGAGGTTCAAAAGTGAGATATTTATCCCTACCTAGGTCATTTTGGAACCCATGGGATGAATCTAATGAAACCTCTAGCTGATAGGAGAATTTGTGAAAATTGAGAATTTATAAGGAGCTTCTAGTTGAACATAATCAAGTTGTCCTATCTTAGCTTTTCTAAGTAACATGGTTTTCTAGTTAGAGGATGTGTTGCAAATTCTCAAGGAATTAAAGTTGAGGGTTTTAAGGAAACAATAGTTAGCTGAAGAGTGACTCAAAGATAACATTGAATACCATTGCTATTTGTATTTTAAGGGACAAAGATGATGTGTCATAGACAATGGTTAAAAGACAGGTTCAAAAGCATGATGACAGTTAGCTGGTTATGAATAAGTCATGACGCCTTAAAGAAAGAAACAATGCACAAAGAAGATAACAATTTACAACAATATAGGATGAGAAAAATGCACCTATGAAAGCCTTTATACCCAAATATAGCCTTGCCATGTGCATTGGTGTTTGTTTCAGTCATAATATGTGAAATGTGGTAAGGTTTAGCAATAGAAATTTTACATACTATGTCAAGGATTGATAGTCATAAAAGGGTCTTCCACAGTCACAAAGTGAATAGTTTATAGGGTGGAGAATCATAAATAATCTAGAAATATTCATGAAGAGTCCTTATAAGGGCATTCTCAAGCTTAAAGATAGACCAGGTTAAGAACCTATACAAACACAAAGTTTATAAGATAACTAGAGATAAGTGAATAAGGGCAGGGTTCTTGGAGAATTGGTGGAAACTCCATGATAACTTGCCATGAACAGAGGTAGAATTCAATTTTTTCTATGTTCTTGAGCTCCCCAATGAGAGGTAGTGTGTTGCCTTAGAATTTCAGGTTTCAGTGAAAGAGGGTTATAGGGTTTTCAGGGGACAAATCAAAAGCACAAATGATATGAAAGATACAACTTCAAAGAATTCAAAGGGAAAAGTCAATGATAAAGAGTCGGTATGTTTGTTCCTTATGGAAGCAGAAGGAAAACTTGCATGATTTGCAAGACATGGAGAGTTATCGTGACATAGGACAACAAATTTAAAGAAACTTAGTCCTCACAACTAAAAACATATCACAAGAGCAATTATGGAAGTTGTTGCATATGGTGCTAAAGACTTTATATTTGCAATAAAATATAGTCCTCAAATACAACATGTAGTGTTTCCCAAAAGATGGCTTTGAAAGTCATGTAGAAAGGATGGGTTAAATAAATATCAATGATGCAGGGATATAAGTTCAAAGAATGACAATGAAAGTTGAGGTGAGGGTTCACATGATTCTCTACTTCTAGGTTTTCATGATGTTTTAGGTTGGGACTTGTATTGATATATAGGTCATATTATGGCTCACTGGATAGCGTAAAAAATGGGTTTAAATTTTTTATTAGGATTGGTAAGCTTTACTAGCGGTGAAAGCAACTTCAGAGAGATTGCCATAGTTGCTAGAGAAAGTGACAGGGATGGAAGTTTGCTAAAATGTATAGAACTCTATAATTCCAAGAAGAAGTGTCAAGTCATACCACTTCCTTGACATGTGGTGAAAATAACACCTTCAAACTAGGACTTAGAGAAAGATCTAGAAACATATTTCCTAAAGGAAATGGAGCTATCCAAGCATCTTCATTAGTTACTATAGTAAGTAATCAACTCTATGTTGTAGATCTACTCTAGAAATGGTGAGAAGAAATGTAGTTTGGGCGACTCAAGCGAACTCCTTAGATCTAAGAAATAGTGGCTAGGTTCATCATCAAAAAGGTCAATTTCCTATAGAACATTTCTTGCTAGTTTTCTACACTTTCAAGAAGTAAAATTAGGTCCAAAGGGTGATAAATCATGTAGCAGTAAATGATGTAGAGTTTGGAAGTGATCATGAAGATGATACCTTTTTGGAGATCTTTTCTTTAAGGCTAAGGTCTTTTATCATTGTTATAGTCTCAAGTTTCAAGTTTTTGAAGTAGAAGATGGAAGGTATGTTTATACTAATGAAGACCCACTTTTCTCTTGTGTATCATTTGAAATATTGGTTTAAGGATTATGCACTATGTATTATGACTATGTTGCAAAGGATTATGAGAATAAAGAGGACAGTGATCATATAGTTCAATAAATTCATTAAGAGTTGGCATCTTCTAAGGTAGGTACATAAGGTGCAAAAGGAAATAGAGGACAATGACTGATCAATAAAGGTTGTGTATCAAATACCACATATATGCACATAATAGTTGCAAGTTATGAAAAATACATGATTGTTGTGAATTTTAGTGCAATGGAAATGAGTGTTATGGATGAAAATTTTGGGTAAGGAGAGTTTTCTCTAGAAATATGTAATCATGATTGAAGGAAAACATATTTGAATATGTGTGATAGTGTTTCAGTGATAAAAGCATAGTTTAAGTCTTCAAAAGGTGTTTATCCAAAGGTGAGGACAGTCATGTAACATTGTAAGCATGTCTATTATTGTTGTCAATTGTCACATAATGCATGCATTTTCAAACCATATTTGAGATCAAAATGTCTTAAGTCATGCAAAGAAGAAAATAGTGAGGCTCATTGATGAAGAAAGTAGTGATCTACATGGATTTTTTGTGTCAACTGTTGGTAGATAATGCAGAAGAAGTCAAGTAACAGATATCAACATAAAGAGGCTTCTAAGACATGAGATATGTGGCATCCCTTAGCCTTATAATTATTTCCAATCATTTTCCACATGGATTATGAGTCAATTTAGGGGAAATTATGAGTAGTTGCAAGGGTGGAGATTAGTTATGCTTTCTTCCAAGCATCTAGGATAGTTGAATGAGTTGTGCAAAAGTTGGAGCATATCTAGGAGGTAGTTTTCACTTAGTTTGAGCCTTTTGAGGGCATCTAGGAGTTGTTAAGGAGCCTTTATGGTGGATAAGGTCAAGGAAAGACTTTTTCTTCACTCAAGTACCTTTTTGGAGTAGTTTTAGGGGCTATAAAGTAGGGATATCTTTTTTGGACGCCCAAAGAATTTTGACCGAGCAAGCACATGTTCCTAGTTTCTTGCAAGTTGCTGAGCAACATAAAAGGAAATCCTAAAGGCATGTTTAGTTACTTATTTCTCTTCTAGCTTTGCATTGTAACTTATTTTCAAAGTTCTTTCAAGCTGGAGCAACTTTGTAACTCAATTTTCAAGCTTGTACAATAGTATGTAACATTTTTTTATCAATAAAATAAGCTATTTTTACCTTCTCATTTGTTGTTTATTGTGCAAATATTTTAGATAATTGATAAGTAATCTTGTGGTGATATCTTTTCCCTTTTATTTTTTTCCTATTTCCTTGCCTTTGAACAAAAAGTATGCGTTTTTGTAGGTCATAACTTATGTTAACCATTTAGTAATAGAGTTTAATTTGTGATAGCCCTTCTAGCTTCTTCTAAATGATATTTTTAACACACCAAGCCTTGTTATGAAACACTTTTGAAAAGACGTACAAAATATTGAGTTGTGTCTGTGTTAGGTTTAGATTGTTGATCATTTTGAGTCCAAACAATAATATAGTCCTTGAAAAAATTATTTGGTGCATGACCTTTTAATCTTAGGATTCACTTTCATGTTTTCTTTCACCCGTTTTCTCAACATCAATAGTAGGATAGGTTAATTAGGTGAAGTTTCAAGGGGAACCAATCCTCTCTGGAGGTTGATGTTCATCATTTTATCCCACACTCAAGGAGATCATCCCATGTTTCATGAGGTGGATGAATTATTTTATCATCTTAGCAAGGGTGCACACTTTTGTGACAACAGTTTTTGGCACACTTGATGGGACTATTGGAACTACCACAGTTCAAAATTGTCCTTATCATTGCTAGTATTTGGTGTATATGTCAAAAATATCTTCCTTTGGAGGAAAAATATTCACACACCTAGCGACTCCAAGTTATTCTACTGGTTTCAAGAAGACAAAAAGTGTTGGTATGTGCTCAAGTTTGACAAAAATTTAGTCTTATTCTAATTTTTAGAACATTTCTTTGAATTTATAGCTTGTTTGAATGTTGCATAATGACTTCTTTTAGTGAAGATAAGCTTTACCATCCTCCATTTCATGAAAATGTTGCTTATATGACCTCTTATCCTCCACATCAAGTTGAACATGTAATTGATTTTTACCCAAATTCCTTTTCTACAGAAAGAAACAACATGCTTATCATACTTACCACCCACCCACCCTTTCCTAAGCCTCATGGCAACCTTGATATGCTCATATTCAATCCCAATAAGACCTTGTGGTTTCCAACCGGCATAGTTATCCTCAAAACAACCTCAAAATGATGGTAATTTTAGTGTCAAAGATATAATGTTAGACCTTAAAAGACAACTTACTGAAATCAAAAGGGATCGGGAGAATAACTTGTAGGAAGAAGAGTTGGCTTATCAAGCATACAAACACTAGCAACAATTGGCTTACCAAAGTGAGAGATATGAAGAGTCACTTGTAAAAGAGATTGTTTCCAAACAAGAGTAGATGAAGCTTTTGCTTGCTTAAGTGAAAAAGTTGGAAGACTAATTAGCTACTTGCATTCCAAATCAGCTTATGAGAGAAGAGCTTCCCAAGTATAAGATTCCAAGTTTCAAGCAATAAAAGACTCTTGAATCTTCAAGTAAGTTTGTTGAGTTTGAAATTCCAAGTTTTAGGAGTCTTCATCCTTTGCAAGAAACTGTGACTATGCAAGTTCAACCCTTTGTTCCTCAAAAACAGTTTCCTCAAGAGCCTATTACTCTTCCAAGGATCCATCAAAATTCCCAAGATTCTTTGTCAGATCAACCTTCTTTTCCTAGTACCCTTCAAATTTGTAAAGATGGGCCCATTGTCTACCAAGATAGTTGGTTTAGTGAACAAGAAGAGGATGTTTTTGGGGAAGAACAAGAAGAGCCTTTTGGTGTTGGTACACTTGCACATGAGATGGAAGAGGAAAAAATAGACTTACAACAAGAGGTTGAAGAGCATGGCCAGTTGGGAGGACAAGACAACAAACAAGAGGTTGAAGAGCATGGTCTTTTGGGACGATGAGACAACAAGCAAAAAAGAGGTGATGTAAATGAAGATTTAACATTTTCATTTGATGAGCTTCATTTTTTGTTGATGAAGATGAAGGTAGCATACAAATTCTAGTTTCATAACGAGTCTTGGAGCAAAGACAAGATGAGTATGAACATGAAAAGATGTTGGTCTATGAGGATACAAATAAGGACAACCTTATTTTGTAAGATAAAGATGAAACTGACACACACAACTCACAAGGAAGGATGCTATGAGATCAAAATTAGTCCTCTTATACATAAAATAAAGGAAGAGGTTGAAGATCTTTTTTAGAATGATTTGCAGGCATTTTTTTCAAATCTAGATGCCAAGCCAAAACTAATGGAAGGGGAAAATCATGAAGAGTAGGAGCATAAGGTAGAAGTCTCTATGTTTTTTCCAAAATAGTCACATGAAGTGGTTTTCAAAAGTCAACAAAATGATGAAGAAGAAGCCCACAAACAAGAAATTAGCAAGGAGAGATAAAAGTTTATTCTTTCAAGAGGATGTCCTATTAGACACCTAGCCAAGATGGAGCCTAATAACATATCACAAGTCATGCTTGCACCCAAGCATGAAGTTGAAGTTGAAGAAGCATGCCCTCAACTTACTTATCCATTTCAAAACAACTGTATGTATTGTCAAATTCAAAGGGTAATTCATTGTGTTTTTGTTCTTCAAGAAGTGTTGCAGCTGTTCGTTGACTATCTATTTATGTTTCACCTCCTCTTGGCTATCCATAAGCATGAAAAACCATTGTAAATTGATGAGAAAAGGAAGCTACTTTAAGGAACTAGTAAATGGATTTTTTTAGTGAGTCTTGTTGTTGGTTAAGGTAGGTTAGGATAGATTTTCTTTCAAGTCAATAAGTGTTGAGACATGTAAATTTATCTTTTATCCAAGTGTTGAGGCATAGTTGTTAAGTGTTTAGTTAGTTGTCCCTAAGGTGTTACAACAAGTTGTCAAGTCTAGTTTTTAGTTTGTCTCAATTTCTCGTGACTCTACAACCAATGAATATTCTAGGCTACTGGTCATATAAGTTTGAGCAGGAAAAATATCAACAGAAGTAACCAAAGATGTTGACAATTTTTACCATTTGGATTATAGTTCGGCACTAGATTGTGAAAAAGGAAGAAAATTAAATATTTATTTCCTTAAAATACCAATGCCAAAAGGGAAATGGGAAAGAAGAGAGGAGTTTTGGTTTGTCAATACTTTGACCATGTCTTTTTCACGTGCATGTAGCTTGGAGAGAATCATGTGTTGTTTAGAGTTTGAGTCCTAGTATGTTTAGGTTCAATATTGTTAGGGTTTCCACTTCCTTAGCACCTGCCTTAAACTAGCTAGAAAACTATTATGGTGGATAGGATTGTTTCAAACGTCATATTAAAGGGAGACATGTATTTTTCAACCTTAATTGTTACTCAACTTTGAGATCTCAAAGTGTCTTATATCTTGAAACCCTCCCATGGTCAATAGAGATTCCAAACCCTATTGAAAGCCCTTATTTATTGTTATTACTTTTAGAACCATGTTGAATACCAATATTATTGTCAAACCTCTTGTGAAAATTCCATGTCTGAGGTATCTTCTGTATAGAAAAGAAAGAGAAGATGTGAATGTGCATCTAATATGAAGTATGTATCCTTTCTAATGATGTAAGAATTATCTTAGAAAGAAATTTTGTATGCAACAAAAGAAGAAGAGTAAAGAACAACAAGTAATGGGTGAAGAGAAGGCAACGAGTGCATTAGGAATGTTGAATGCCAACCATACATTTTCTATTTTCACAACTTCTTTCAAGATACATTTGAAACGATTCACTGCCATTGGGTTACTCATCTAAAATTTGTGCAATCAGAAAATGCCTCCAAAACTGTCAACTCATAGGACTTTAATCCTCATATATGTTTCATGAAGCCAAGTTTCTTTTGTTGGCCATGGTCTAAAAGTGAGATGGTTGGAAATTACTGTCTATGCAATGATGGCACAAAAAATACAGTCATAACGTCACCAAAAGGAATTCATAGTGCAAGTCTTTGTTTGAAGTTAATGTATAGTCAAATGCAAAGAACTTGATGACAATACCATGCATCATAAAAATATGACTTGTAGGGATTGATAACTTGCAAGGAAATGATAAAGAGTTGAGGCTTGTTATAGTATGTGAAACATTAGATGCATTGACATTATCAAATTACTTTTTGGCTACATAACTTTGTATGTGCCAGGAAGAATTTTTTTTTATAAATAATAAGTTTTTTGTAAATGACCATTTGAGACTTTTGTTGTTAAAAGAGAAGAATTTGATGCATCAGGGATAAAGTTTAGTAATGATGGAATACTAATTATTTTTTGGTTTGTCATGGGTGGTAAAATGCACATATTGGAAGCATATCAAGGGACAGTGATGTATACTTTTGATGTAGAAGTTATTTTTGACACTTGCTTAAAAGGAAGTCTCTTTTAATTCAGATGGGAAACTCATGTTCTGCAATGTGAAAGTGGTTTCTAGGTGCATTGTTGTCTTTTCCATTCATTAATTTCCAATAGGTTTTTTTTCCTTTGCAAAGGCTTCTTGCCATGGGATCAATCTCATGAAACCTCTAATTGATAGGATAATTTGTGAATATTGAGTATTATAAGGAGCTTCTAGCTGAACATAATCAAGTTGTCCTATCTTAGCTTTTCTAGGTAACATGGGTTTCCAGTTGGAGGATATGTTGTAAATTCTCAAGGCATTAAAGTTAAGGGTTTTAAGAAAACAATAATTACTTGAAGAGTAACTCAAAAATAAAATTGAAGGCCATTGGTATTTGCATTTGTAGGGAAAAAGATGATGTGTCATAGACAATGATTGAAAGACAGGGTCAAAAGCATGATGACAGTTAGCTGGTTATGAATAAGTCATGAATTCTTAAATAAAAAAATAATGTACAAAGAAGATAACAATTTATGACAGTCTAGGATAAAAAAAATGCACCTATAAAAGCCTTCATACCTAGAGACAACCTTTCCATGTGCATTGGTGTTTGGTTCAGTCATCATATGTGAAATGTGGTAAGGTTTAGTGACAAAAATTTTAAGTATTATGTCAAGGAGTGACAGTCATAAAAGGGTCTTCCACAGTCACAAAGTGAACATTTTATAGGGTATAGTGTGACAAATAAGCTAGAAAGATTCATGAAGAATCCTTATAAGGGCATTCTCAAGCTTGAAGATAGACTATGTCAAGACCCTATACAAACACAAAGTTTATAGGATAACTAGAGATAAGTGAATAAGGGTAGGGTTCTTGGAGAAGCAGTGGAAAGTACACGATGACTTGCCATGAATAGAGGCATATTTCAATTTTTTCTATGTTCTTGAGCTCTTGAACGAGAGGTAGTGTGTTGCCTTAGGATTTAAGGTTTCAGTGAAAGAGAGTTATAGGGTTTTCAGGGGACAAATCAAAAGCACAAAGGATATGAAAGACAAGAATTAAAAGCATTCAAAGGGAAAATTCAATTATAAAGAGTTAGTATGTTTGTTCCTTATGGAAGTAAAAGGAAATCTTGCATGCTTTGCAAGAAACAAAGAGTTATCGTGGCATAGACAAAAAAACTTGAAGGAAATTAATCTTCACAACTAAAAACATGTCACAAGAGCAATTATGATAGTTGTTGCATATGGTGCTAGAGAATTTATATTTGTAATAAAATATAATCTTCCAATCCAACAAGTAGTGGTTCCCAAAAGATGGCTTTGAAAGTCATGTAGAAAAGGATGGGTTAAATAAATATCAATGATGCAAGCATATAAGTTCAAAGAATGAAAATGAAAGCCAAGCTGAGGGTTCACATGATTCTCTACTTCTAGGATTTCAGGATGACCTAGGTTTGGATTTCCTTGCATTGATATACAAGTCATATTATGGCTCAATGGCTAGTGTAAAAAAGAGGTTTAAGAATCTTATTAGGATTGGTAAGCTTTACCAATGGCAAAAACAACTTCAAAGAGATTGCCATAGTTGCTAGAGAAAGTGAAAGGGATGGAGGTTTGCTAAAATCTATGGAACTCTATAATTCCAAGGAGTTTCAAGTCACACCACTTCCTTGAAATGTGGTAAAAAATACTACCTAAAAATAGGACTTAGAGAAAGATCCAAAAAAATGTTTCTTGAAGGAAATGGAGCTACACATGCATCTTCATTGGTTGTGTAAGTAATCAGCTCTATCCTGCAAATCTACTCTAGAAATGGTGAGAATAAATGTAGTTTGGGCGACTCAAGACAACCCCTTAGATCTAAGAAATAGTGGCCAGGTTCATCATCAAAAGGGTCAATTTCCTAGAGAACATTTATTGCTAGTTTTCTACACATTCAAGGAGTAAAATTAGGTCCAAGGGTGATAAATCATGTAGCAGTAAATGATGCAAAGTCTGGAAGTGATCATGAAGATGATATCTTTTTGGAGGTCTTTTCTTTAAGGCTAAGGTATTTTATCATTGTTATAGTCTCAAGTTTCAAGTTTTTGAAGTAGAAGATGGAAGGTATGTTTATATTGACGAAGACCTACTTTTCTCTTGTGTATCATTTGCAATCTTGGAGTATTGATTATGCACTATGTATTATGACTATGTTGCAAAGGATTATGAGAATAAAGATGGCAATGATAATATAGGTCAAGAAATTCATTAAGAGCTAGCATCTTCTAAGGTAGGTATAGAAGTTGTAAAATGAAATAGAGGATAGTGATTGATCAATAAAGGTTGTGTATCAAATACCACAAGTATGCACATAATAGTTGTAAGTTCTAAGAAATACATGATTGTTGTGAATTTCAGTGCAATTAAAATGAATGTTATGGATGAAAAATTTGCGTAAGGAGGGTTTCCTCTAGAAAGATGTAATTATGATCAAAGGACAAAGATTTGAAGATGCGTGATAGTGTTTCAGTGATAAAAGAATTATTTAAGTTTTCAAAAGGTAGTTTACCCAAAGGTGAGGACAGTCATGTAACATTATAAGCATGTCTATTGTCAAATGTCAAGGAATGCATGCAGTTTCAAACCATATTTGAGATCACAATGTATTAATTCATGCAAAGAAGAAAATAGTGGGGATCACTGATGAAGAAAGCAACGATCTACATGGATCTTTTGTGTCAGATGTTGGTAGATAATGCAGAAAAAGTCAAGTAACATATATCAACATAAAGATATTTTTAAGACATGAGATATGTCCAGCATACATCGACCTTGTAATTATTTTCAAGAATTTTCCACGTGGATTATGAGTCAATTTAGGGAAATTTATGTGCAGTTGCAAGGGTGGAGATCGGTTATGCTTTCTTCTAAGTATCTAAGGCAATTGAATGAGCTATGCAACAATTGGAGCATTTCTAGGACATAGTTTTGAATCAGTTTGATGCTTTTGGGGGCATCTAGGAGCTATTTAAGGAGACTTGATGGTGGATAACATCAAGGAAAGACTTTTTCCTAACTCAAGTACCTTTTTGGAGCAGTTTAGGGTTGCAAAGTAGGGATATCTCTTTTAGACATCCAAAGAAGTTTGATCCATCAAGCACATGTTCCTAATTTCTTGTAAGCTATTCAGAAGCATACAAGGCAAACCTAAAGGTAGTTTTGGTTAGTTCTTTCTCTTATAGCTTTGCATTGTAACTTCTTTTCAAAGTTCTTTCAAGTTGAAGCAGCTTTGTTACTCAATTTTCAAGCTTGTACAATAGTATGTAACACTTTTTTATCAATAAAATAAGTTATTTTTACCTTCTCATTTGTTGTTTATTGTGCAAATATTTTAGATAGTTGATAAGTAATCTTGTGGTGATATCTTTTCCCCTTGATTTCTATCCTATTTTCCTTTCCTATGAAAATAAAGTATGCATTTTTGCAGGTCATAAATTGTGTTAACTAGTTAGGAATAGAGTTTAAGATTTGATAGCACTTCTAGCTCCTTCTAAAAACTAATTTTAACATACCAAGCCTTGTTATGAAACACTTTAGCAAAGACATAAAAAATACTAAGTTATGTATGTGTTGGGACAAAAATATAGGCCTTGAAAAATCATTTGGTGCACCACCTTTTAATCTTAGGATTCACTTTCATGTTTCCTTTAACCCCTTTTCTCAATATCAATAGTAGGATAGATTAATTAGATGAAGTTTCAAGGGGAACCAACCCTCTCTAGAGGTTGATATTCATCATCTGATCTCACACTTAAGGAGATCATCCCATGTTTCACAAGGTGGCAAAAGCAATTTTATCATCTTAGCAAGGGTGAAAACTTTCATGACAACAATGATAAGGCACAACAATACTATCAGAATACAACACGTTCTAGAAGTGACAATCTACAAGATAATAAAGGAGCTAGAGTGCTTAGAACAGTATTGTAAGGAGTCAAAAATTTTCAAAGAATAGATAACTAGTCATTGAACACATCAAATGAATACTATTATGGAGAAGAACAAGCACCACAAACAAATATAAACAAGAAATTTGAAATAAAAAAGAATAATGTTACTGTATTAACTAGACATGGAACAAATATCAGAAGACATAGAAGGGAGATTGAATAAATTACTAAAGAATCAAAACTAGAAGAAGAGTATGACTACTTCCATCCAAGTAAGAAACACCATGATAAAATAGCAGAGAAGGAAAAACAACAAATTAAACAACAACAAACAAATGAAACAAGGTCTATTTTTCAGAGGAAGAAGTGATGATGTTAAAAAATTTAGCCTCCTTGGCTTAGTAGAAATATCTTCTAGTGAAATTGAAACAGTTGGGAAAATATTGGAACAAGAAAAATCAACAATAGTTTCATCAAATTGCAAAAGATCAAAATTGGAAGAATTGTCCTCTTCTAATTACCACAAACCTAAATAAAAATAAATTTAAACATGTAATGATAGATCTAGGTGCGGACCTAAATATCATTCTGGAAACCACTTGGGAGAGGCTAGGAAAACCTAAGCTCATTAGAACACTAATGAACATCAGTTTAGAAGATGGCTCTAGTATGGAGACATTAGGCAAATGGAAGAATGTAGAGGTAAACATAAAAGGGATTACAAAAATTGTTGATTTTGATGTTGTTGAGATGGAGGAACCTTTTAATACCTTTAAAGCATTACTTGGATTGAGATGGTTTTTTAATTCTAATGGGATAATAGACTCTAGAAAAGAAGAGATCTCTTTTGTAGATGATAATAGGATGTTCCACATTCCACTAGAAGAAAAGGAAGTGAGAATCTACGTGGAAGAAAAGAAAGTATGGCCATTTCAAAAACTTACCCCGTTGTATTACCACAACATAAACTATATATATTTAAAAGAGTATTCATGATACAAAGACACTATCCCACTACATCTGGAATATTAGAAGGGACAAAAACTCCAAAACACATCAATCGCATCCAAAGAGGGATTTCACATATTAAACTACCAAAGTTTTCTAGAGTAGGTGATGAAGAAGACTATATTGCAGATATGGAAAGAATATTCTAAAGTGAAACTACCAGGATCACCACCCTTTAAGACACTCTAATATGTAATGTTGAATGCTGGTGGCATAACACATGCATTCTATTTCCACATGGCGTACATTTTAGATCTTAATCAAGGCTTGATATCTCAAAGAAGACGATGAATACAATCTAAACCCAAAATATAAATGAACAACTGCACCAAAAGAACACATTCAAATTTGCATCCACATATGGGGAAAAGATGGAGAATATGACCACCACTTTTATGTTCAACTATTTTATTAGACCCTTACACCTATAGTCCAAACTTGGTACATCAATCAGGAAAGACAAGGAGAAACTAAGGATTGGAAGGAGATCCGACATGACTTCATCCATACATTTTCCTTTTGGGATGAAAACAAAAAAATCTGTATCGCATTAAGAAGAATTAAGGAGATTATATTCAAACCAATTTTGGAACACACATGTTCTTAAAAACCAACAAGTCCTCCACCTCACAGTCAATGAATTTGGAAACTAATTGAATGGATGGATAAATAAACATAACCGACACCAAAATGATGTTAGAAAATACAAAAGGATGAAGAAGAACCAAATCCAAAAATTGAGATCATGGTGGAAGAAGGAGAAAGGGAAATACAATTGGAAAAATATTCTAAAGAACAATACTATAACCATCCTCTCCAATTAAGAGAAGAAAATATAGCCCATGAAGGAAATCCTAAAATGGAAAAAAAGGGTGATTATTGGGAAGAACCAGTTGTGTCAATAGTCAGTGAATTACTATTTGAATATGAAGAACTATTTCCACGAACCTTCACAAAAATGAGAGGTATAAATGAAGTTGTGGTAATGAAAATTCAATTGAAAGAGGGGACCAAGCCACATTGAAAATGACCTTACTACCTCAACCCTAACATGAAGAAACGAGTTAAAACAAAGATATACAAAATGTTAGTGGCATGGATTATTAAACCAGTGAAAGATTTTGAATGGATTAGTCCTATGATAGTACAAAATCAAAAAAATAGGAGAAATCCGAATATGTGTAGATTTTAGGGAACTCAATAGAGCATGCATCCATGTTCCCTTCACTACTCCCTTTACCAAGCAAATACTTGAATCTATCACAAGGAGAGAAATCTATTCATTCATTGATGGGTCTTTTAGACACCATAAAGTTCAAGTTAGGGAAGAAGACCAACCAAAAACTACATTCACCATAAAATGGGAATCATTCATGTATATTGTGATGCCTTTTGTATTGAAAAATGCACCATAAGTCTTCAGTAGGATCATGATGAACACATTTAAAGAGTTTATACATGACTTCTTAGAAGTTTACCTAGATGATTGGACTATATATGGATTAGTCAAAAATAATATCCAAGCCCTCCAGACCATGCTACAAAAATGTTGGACTATAAAAATTTCCTTGAATATCAAGAAATGCATTTTTGCAGTACCCTTTAGCACATTTCTAGGACACATCATATGTAAAGAAGGCCTAATGATCAATCCAATGAAATTTTCCTTAATTTTGACATTACCTCCACCTAAAACAACCCAAAAGGTGAAATTTTTTTAGGCTATACTATATATCACAAGAAATTTATCAAAGGATATGCCAAATTAGCATCTCCCTTGAAGAACTTCTTAAAAAGAAAACTAACAAAACTATCACATGGACCAAAAAGTTTCAAAAATCATTTGGAACACTCAAACAAAAAAATATAGAATCTTTGGATTAGTCAACACCTTTTCATGTCCATGTAGACACCTTCAAGAAATCAATAGGAATATTTTTGGCTGAACCAAGAGGAAATAAAGATCACCTCATTGCTTTTGCTAGCTGCAAAGTTTTCCAAGCCAAGAAAATTTAATACTACTACTGAAAGGGAGGCCTTAGCCATGGTGTACACATACATAAATTCCACCACTACCTCTTGTCTAAGACATTCACATTTTACATTGATCACGAGCCTTTGAAATTCCTCCTAAACAAACTAGTGATACAAGGAAGAATATGTTGATGGCTACTATTATTTCAAGAATTTAATTTGAATATATTGGTTAAACTAGGAGGGAACAATCAGGGTCCCAATTATTTATCTAGAATTTATACAAGCGAAGAACCTGATGAGGTTGAGGAAGAAGACTTACCAAGCATTCATCAATTTAGGATAATCATAGTATCAAAAAAATTTCATGATGTAGCACAGTTACATTCTACAAGACAATACTCCACAAACATGACATCACATGATAAATAAGTATTTTTGCAAAAATCCCTACCATTCACCTTAATTAAGGGAGCACTCTATAAAAGAGGTAGAGATGAAATTCTCCAAAGAGTAACTTATGAACATGAATAAGAACAAATATTGAGGGAAGCATATGAAGGAATTACAAGGGACATAATTACGAAGATACTGCAACCTAGAATATCCTACTAGCTAGACTATCGTGGCCAAATATATATAAGGATGCCAAAAATTAAAGTCATGTGATATTTTCCAGAGGATAAGGTGACCTACTACCAGAGATGAGATGTCCCTCCATTCAGTATTAACATAGGTGTCATTTGAGAAATGGGCCATTGACTTCATAGGACATATAGATCATCCAACAAAACTATCCAAAGCTAGATTCATTATCACCGAGGTAGATTACTTAACCAAATAGGCCAAAGTTGAACCAACCAGGGATTGCACTACATAGACCACAACAAGATTCCTCTACCATAACATCATTACCAAATTTGGTTTTCCACTCACTATAACTAGTGACCAAGGGAAACACTTTGTTAGCAAAGTAATCAAGGAATTATTAGCCAATTTCATGATCACACATAACTACAACACACTATACCACCCACAATAAAAATAGAGTGAGTGAAGCACTAAATAAGATTATAGGAAATAATTTGACCAAGATGTGTGATGCAAACAAAATCGACTAACATTAAAATTCCTATGATACTTTGGGCATAACACACTACCTATAAAAGACCCACCGAACACACTCTTTTTTGATCTCTTGTATAGCATGGAAGCTGTCATATCGATAAATTTTATGGTCCATAACCCTAGAATAACACTAACCTAAAAACTCATTGATGATGAATCAATCAAACACTACCTTGAAGAACTAGATAAATTGGATGAAGAAAGAAAACAAGAAGCACATCACCTATGGACTGAAAGACACAAACAAAAATCATGGCATGATCAAAATATTAGGTCTAAACAATTTAAGTTCAATGATATAGTCTTACTTTATGATAGTAAATTTAAAAAATAGGGTAAACTCAAAGTCAGATGGTTGGGCCCTTATCAAATCAATCAAATCCTTGAATCTAGAGAAATACAACCTATATTACAATCCTTTGTCAATGGAGCTTGACTAAAACACTATCACATTCCAGTAGAGTAGTGTTGACTTGAGGACAACTCAACATTTTGAAAGGGGGATGATGTTAGTCAGAAAGAGTAATAGTACAAAACAATACATAACCATTGAGTAAACCACACCGCATCTTTTCGCAAAGAGCTTGTGAACCCTAAGATTGTAAAGATACGATCTAGACTGGGGGTAGCATAAATAGGTTACATCCCATCTTGTAGACATATGTATAGGGAACTATGTGAATGATAGTATGAGAGATATATATAAGAAGGATAATCAAGGAAGAAATAATGGAAGAATGAATGTAAGAACTTTGTATGAAATTGTATGTAAATTGTATAAGGATTATATGTAAGAAAGGAAGGGATACGCATAGTACAGGGGGAGATACATTGTACTCTTTTGAATATGATTAATATAATGACTACCAAAATTCTATCTATATGATGTTATCTTTCAATTAGTGAATATCTATTTAGTTCATCCCATGTCTAAATCAATTAGTGTTTTCCCTTTATATTACTAAGTCTAGGGTATAAACTAAAACACTCAAAAAGTACTTGGGGATTAGAACTTCGGTCCATGTTTCCCCAAATTTCTTGCTAACAACTACCTTCCTCTAATTGTTGTGACTTATAGTATATGTTTTACCCATTGCACAGGTAAAAATTAAATGCCTTATTAACCTAGTTCACCCATTTAGTGGCTAATCCCATCTACTTATTAATCCTTTGGGTTTATTAGATATATTTGTGGTATGGATGATTAATTTTATTGGTTAAAATGAGATGCTCTACAACAAACTTTCTACCCTCTTTCTCTCATTACACTTTTTACTTTATCTTCAAAATATCCTTGACTTGTGATGCACTCAATTTGATTGAGTTAGGAAGGCATAGATCTTAGTAGTCCATCTAAAATTTAAAACCATCACAATATTGTTCCATTTCCAAGGAATAATAACTTATAGGGGAAATAAAGAAGATGGTATGTTTTAGTCTCCCATAATGTAATTGTATTTTAAATGATATGTAAAGTATCTATTGTTAAAGGAGTTAACATCATGTATGCAGTTGATAAATGTAAGGATAAGTTGTTTAATCATATATACACACACACACACACACACACACACACACACACATACATATGTATATATGTGTGTGTGTGTGTGTGTGTGTTGTATATATATGTGTGTGTATATGTATATGTAAGTTATTATATACACACATATATGTATATATATGCATGTATATATACATATATACATAGATATGTGTGTATACATCCATAAATAGTATATATGTATATATGAATATATACATATGTGTGTCTGTGTGTTGTATATATATGTGTGTGTATATGTATATGTAAGTTATATGTATACACACATATATGTATATATATGCATGTATATATACATATATACATAGATATATATGTATACATCCATAAATAGTATATATGTGTATATGAATATATATATGTATGTATATACATGTGCATACATATATTTGTAGTACATATATGTATATACACATACATATATACATTTATATACATATACATATATGCATATGTTTATATATATTCTTTAATGTTTGAGAGTGACAATTATTTTGGAGGGAAATATCTAGTGAAAGGAAATAAGTAAAATCTATAATTTAAAAATTGGTACAGTGGGGGAAAATAAGCACCATTCCTAATTATAACTATAATATACCTAATTTTTAATAAGACATAATGTTAACCCTTAACATTTTTTTTTTTACCAAGGTCTAATTGCAAGTGAAATTATTTTTGTCCCTATTCCTTGGCATATGTTGGATGATTTCCACATGTTGAGTACCAGTCCAAAGGGTGGACCTTGGGGGTGTAGAGAATACAATGTCCCTCTTGTCAAACCAATCCCAAAAGTCCATAGGATTTCCATAGACAATGCAAGTCCTAGGACCTTGGTGTTGGGATATTCATTATAGAAAGTTTATTTTCCTAGCTATAGAACCAAGCTCAGTACATGAGCTAACTTCTATGACACCATAAGATAGTTGGAGTTAAGGACTCTGTGAGGGAACAGGTAGAGGGTTGTATACCCCTTAAGATGTATCTTGCTCCTCTCCTTTTGAGGAGATCATTGAATTGGTAAATCATATGATTTGTATAAGATAAGCTTATCAATGCTCTATTTTGATGATAATAAGGGAGCATGTTGTGCCTATAGAATGTTTTGGCCATACCTCAATGTTAGTTGGATTTCACTAGTGGCATGCAGGCTGTAGAGCCAGTAGCATGCAAGACATAGAGCTAGTATCATGTAGACCTGATGGATTCCAAGAGCTACTCGTGAGACTTGGATGGTTTTCACTAGTAACATGTAGGTTGTATATTCAATGGCATGTAGGCAAGAGACACCATTTTTTATCACTTAGTAGTCCTAGGGACTATAGGGAAAATGTATTTCCTATAAAAGAATAGATAATTAAGAGACCGGGCTAATCCCTATGGAAAAATCTTGGAAATCTCCTATTTTGGGATAGGTGTATTCTAGATGAATAGAGAGAACCCTTCTTTTCGGTTAGTGGGTATTAGATACTACCCTACACATTATATGATTGTCTTTAATAACATTTTTTAATGGGTCACATGATTTGCTTGGATGAGGTGGATAGGGACACTTATCCATGTGGTTGGGATCATATTGCCCTAGCCCAAACCATTGGTAGAGAAAAGATTGAGGAACTTACCTCTCTACAAATAGAACAACCAAAGGTATGAATACTTATAATCAAGACATTTATCTTTTAGGAAATGAATATACTCATGAACATGTTAATATGGTGTATCATTATATCTTACAAAGTTTTTATTTCATAAGAAGATCTAAAATTGTATTGTTCATATTTGAGATATACTTGATTTTATTGGTTTTCTCATCCTTGCAATTATGCATGTAAAGTAGTCATATGTTTGTTTTTCTCAATTACTTTAGTTCCCTTCCTTATTTTGATTAATGAGACAATAATGTAAAAAAATCATGTATTAATATGGGAAGGTTATTACAATAGTAAGATAAAAGTTGACATCAAGTCAAAGACATGATAGTGTGACACTTGCAACTGACTTGCAACACCTACAAAAGGATATAACCATGAAGGAGCATGAAGAGGGACACATCCCTATACTTATTCATAAACATGTATGTACAACATGTAAGATAGAGAAGAGAGACAAGAGAATAGTGATATATATGAATATATGAAAGGATATACTATGAGGGTTAAATATAAATTGAGAGATTGATGAATATGTATTGCATGTTAATACTATGAAGATATGATGATTTATGGGAATAGGTATAGGTACATACAATAAATATGTGAATATTTTATTTTATTGGGGTATGTTATAATCAATCACTTTAGTTTTTAATTCATTGGATATATTTATACCTTTTCTTATCCATCACACTAGGATATGCATATAACATTAATAGAGAATAAAACTCAAAACTTTGGTTTGTGCCCTCCCTCTTTGGTAAACAATATGTACTAATCGCCATATTTAAGAATGGTTTTTAGGTGACTAGGCCTCAAGTGCAAATCTAAAAAAGAAAAAAACCCTTGGTGAAGTTTTGAACAACATCAAAGAAGAGCATACGAGATGTAAGCCTTGACTCATTTTTTGACCATGCGTCAATTAAAGTAAAATTTTCAAGCCATTTACAAACCCTATTGAATTCTAAAATAGACAACACAATATCAATTCATGATTCACATGACATTATCTCACAAAATACTTTTAAAACAAACTTTTGAAGATGCCTTGAAAAAAACATTTTCCCATATTTCCAAAACTAGAACATCAACAATAATTGCTAAACCATATTGAAGTTGGAAGCCATTTAAAGACCACATCTATCTCAAGGCCAGAAAAAACAAAAAGACCCACAGTAAATGTGGGAAACTATACTAATCCCTGCTAAGCATCAAACCCTGACAGGTCTCATCGTCCAGACTCTTTCTTGAACCAATATTTAAAATTTGACTGTATCTAAGAGCATCTAAAACCCTGTCCTCATATGGAAACAAGGGGACTGTTTGGATTCGTGCACTGGTAGAGGTTAACAGAGTATGCCAAATAACTTGTGCTAGTGGATTCATCCAAAAGAACATGGAGCCAAAGCCAATTTAGTGTCGTTGGATACATTCGTGGACTTTACAATCTCTAAAACTAACAGTCAAACAAACAACCCAATTCCTGCGACTAACTACTATTCATGAAAAGAAAGTGGAGCATACAAATTTGTCGGCAGCTTATCAAAATCTCCAGATTTTCCTTTTAATCAAAGATTTGCTTGTCTATTTGTATCATCCTTATCCTTATCCTCCCGTTACTTGGAAAATTCAAAAAGAAACGTGAAGCATGGAGCTACAGGAAATTTAAATTTCGCCAGCTCTGATACTAGTTTAATTAAAATTTAAAGCTATTACAGGATTTCAGGCCTGAGAAATTTAGGGCAGAAACAAACAAAGTAGCAAGAAAGCAAAAGCATTTATAGATTTGAGAAATTAAATGCCACAAACAAACAATGGAGGAGTCTAGTCTTAATTTTTCCCGTACATGGGTCTCCACGTTCTCTACAGTCTTTAAAAATTGGGGTCGGTAGAAGAAAAAAGTGATTTTCTTTTTAATAATTCCCTTTAATCTAGTGCTGATTAATTGAAGATTGGTAAAAGTTAAAATCTAGATCTATTCTTTTAGACACTCAAATAAATTTGTTTGTTTTTATATTTATTTTCAACAGAAATGTGTTAGGATCAATTATTCTTCATGAAATATGAGTCAATAAATTTGATCATTAATATCATTTATTTTTAATATTTAAACTCAATCCACGAGAAATAAATCAAAGAAATGTAACTTCAATGCACTGAGACAGTAAAATTCAGACTTTGGGATTTGTTCCCAATTAATTTGACTGTTTGAGCTGATCTCATACCATGTGATAATATTCATGGAATATTACTAGGCTACTAGTGTGGTTTTTCCTATATAAGGACTCTTGAAGCGGTGGAGTTCTTCAAGCTGAAGCTCAAGTGATGAGCAGAGAATGAAGTTGGAGATGGAAAAGATGATACTTTTTCTTTTACTTTGTACGTGTCTCAGCATTGCAGAGCCCTTTGATTGGGAGGCAGCTCAAGGGATCGACGCTGGGGGGCTGAGCAGAGCCAGTTTTCCCAAGGGCTTTGTTTTTGGCACTGCGACTTCAGCTTACCAGGTTGAAGGATCTGCAAGCACTGAGGGACGAGGACCCAGCATATGGGATACTTTTGTCCGGATACCAGGTATAATAAAAGCTTTACTGAACGTTTTTTTGGCTCCTTACTGATCTTATTTGGGTTTTACTAATTTGGGTTTTAGTGGTCTTCCACTGGACTGCACACTTGAATTTACCCATTTGGGATTTAGGCAATCTCATTGGGCGATCCAAAAAGCAAGTATTAAGAATAAACCTGAAATATGTAACATCACTTATCCTCTGGTGTGGGTCGAACTTCTGCTGCAAAATGGAATGTACCTATTTTGAATACAACATCGAGTACCCAATGGAAATTGAGTTGAACTTGGTTCACTATTCAATGTACCCTCTTTTCATTACTCCACAACCTCACATACTGGTCGTAGATTCATTTGCAGCACACTTTTACCATTGTGCCCCCACACTGTGGGCATTCCTCCCTGATCATGAATTCACGCTTCATTACCTTTTGCAGGTAACATAGCTAACAACGCCACTGCAGAAGTTACGGTGGATCAGTACCATCGATACAAGGTATATATGAGCTGTTGAAATCATGTTTAGTTTTGTTCCTAAACCAATGGTGTTTAGTCTAAGCAGGTTCGTACCATGCAGATGGTTATTGGTCCTCTGTTGCTGAGAAACTAGATACTAATTTTCTTAAATTCCGAATCTAACTGCAACTATTTGTTGTGCAGGAAGATGTAGAGCTGATGGTAAAGATGAACATGGATGCATACCGTTTCTCTATATCCTGGTCGAGAATTTTTCCAAGTAAACATACTAATAGGTTTCTTCTTTCAGTGCCAGCCATGGACATTATGGCTAGGATATTGGAACTTTTAAGTACAGTAGCTAAAGAGCCCCATTTAAATGCAGCTATTAAAGAAATCTTCAGTGTCTAATGGAGAATCGGCATTTCATTCATTTAGGATTATAGCCTAGTATTTCATTCGGGGTTCAAAAGTTTTGATCCTTGTTTCTTTTTTATTTTCTGATGATGCAGCGGGAACGGGTCGAGTGAATTATAAGGGTGTCCAGTATTACAATGATCTCATAAACTATCTACTTGAAAGAGGTAACAGATGTAGCATAGAGTTGTCATGTTAATTGTATTTCCAAAAGTTATTTTCAATATTCTTTAATTATGATGAATCTCCTTGTTGCTGTAGAGTTTCTAGTAATCTGTGATATTTGTCAATCTTCCTCCTGTCTATTCCTACAATTTTAAACTTGAGGTGGTTGTCGTCGTTTTGATAGTTCCAATCCTGCCGGCAGTATCTCTGTATAATTTAATACTTTTTATCAAATACAGAGGAAATTGCGATTTAATGATACATCAAGCAATTTACTGTTTTCTCACTTGCTTTCACATGACTGTCTGTAAGCTTCTGTGTATATTTTTTTATTGAAAATCACACTCAGTGATCTATGATCAGAAAGAGGAGAGTTTTGTATGATATATTATTATATAGGAATACGGTTATTAACAAGAAACTGTCTGGGAATACTATTTAATGTTCTTACTTCTCCTTAGTTGGATCTTTACAGTGGTTCTCTGGTTCCAAATGAATAAGATTGACAGTGAGTAAGAACTGGTGAAAATCACTGTTTTTCATGGTCTGGAATTGTTCTCATGGTTTTGGGCTATTTTTATTAACGATTTTTATCCATCAAATATGTCACGATTGTTTTTGTAAATGTGTCTATGTGTGATCTAAGAAGCGTGGATGTGGTTATGGCCTGCTCACCTTCGTCACTAAATTTGTTTCTATAATCCGTTGTCTACTGTAGTCCATCCTAGTGGTTTTGACATGTTCGTATTCATGACTTTGTACTTCCAAAAGTTTTCTCTTGTTTATTGTTTATTCCAGTAACTTGCAATCTTCAAGAACATTTATGGCTTGGGTTGTTTGATCTTCTTATTTTATAATTTAACAACCTCACCCTGCAATTTGGATTGTGGTTGAATACTTAGTAATTTCTCCTTTGTTCAGGTATCACACCCTATGCAAATCTTTATCATTATGATTTACCAGCTGGTCTTGAAAAAGCCTTTGGAGGGTTGTTAAACATCAAAGTTGTGTAAGTTACTTTGGAATTTGTCCCTTTTTGAGATCTGTCAGCCGATGTTGTACAGTAATTAATTCAATTTTCTTTGCAAAACTTTGAGTCTCGAATTCCTGTCCCTGTTGTTATGGTGATATTTTTTTTGCTACTATGTTCAGGGAAGAATATGCAAGATTTGCAGAATTCTGCTTCAAAACATTTGGTGACAGGGTGAAATATTGGATGACATTCAATGAGCCACGTGTTGTTGCTGCTCTTGGTTATGATAATGGTATATTTGCCCCTGCAAGATGCTCTGCTCCATTTGGAAACTGTACTGCAGGAAACTCTGCAACAGAACCCTACATTGTTGCACACAATTTGCTGCTCTCACATGCTGCAGCCGTACAAATTTATAGAGAAAAGTATCAGGTGAGATATGCTACAACAATAATTAGACATTAAGTAACAATGTTATAAGCATGAATTGACCACTTTTACCGAACTGTCTTCTCTGACAATAGGCCAAGCAGAAAGGAAAAATTGGTATTCTTCTGGACTTTGTGTGGTATGAACCCCTTACAAATTCTACGGAAGACATGGCAGCTGCCCAAAGATCAAGGGATTTCCATATTGGCTGGTATGAATAATTTTTTTCTGATAGTCTTTGCATCCATGATTCAAACTTAAAGATACAAATTTCTATGAAGTTATCAGTAGGCTTCATTTATTCAGCCGTGATTCTGGACTTGTATGTGTGTTCTTTGCCTTCATAAGCAAATACTGTAGGCTTAGAGTCATCAAATAGTCAATAGTGAGGATAACATATATACTTCTGTGTATGTCAGGTTTCTTCATCCTATTGTATATGGAAAATACCCTGATTCTATGGTGGAAATTGTTGGAACAAGACTGCCTAAATTTACAGAGCAGCAAGCCAAAATGGTCAAAGGTTCAATTGACTACTTAGGTGTTAATCAGTATACAGCTTATTATATGTATGATCCAAAACAACCCAAGCAAAATGTAACAGACTACCAGATGGACTGGAATGCAGGTTTTGCATGTAAGGTTCTTTAAACATTGTATATTTTGAAGTTTCCCAATGACATGTTTTGTCTATTGCATTTTCAGACATTTGTTCACATTCTATGCTACATAAACCCAGATTTCTTACATTTGAGTTCTGTTTTTACTAACTGCCAAATGTAAAATCTGACAGTCGCACGTGATGGAGTGCCAATTGGCCCAAAAGTAAGATTCCTTCTTTTTTTATTTATAGAAACTGCTGTTCAATCTCAGATTACAGTTTACTGCCTTTGAAAATATTCTTCTACCAAGTATATGATACAAGAGTTTATGAGGCTTGAGCTTATTTTTCATATACTAAACTTCCTTTATGCCTAACTCGTTGTCATTACCACATCAGACTTTGCAATCATTATTAAACAACTGCTCAAAATCTCAGTGGCCATAAGAAATCTATAACCAAAATGCTATTTCCTAGCCTTATTCGTGATCTAGATGGTTACTCATGGGCATTCCAGTTCGCAAATCTCATTTCTTCTGATAAATAAATTCTCTCTTTCAAGTAGAGCAAGAAAATTCTGCTGTCTCTTAAACCAAATTAATTCCTTACAAAATGGGATTCATGTTTCTTTTAACTGTATCCCATTTGGCTTCCTCTGTTAGGAACTTTTATAATCACTCTGCAGTCAGTATTTGGACCTTACATTCTTTTAATTTAAAATACTCTGTTTTGTGCTTAGGACATCCTGTGCAGAGGACAAGTTCTTTACAGAAATAATGATTGATGATTTTGCAGGCAAATTCATACTGGCTATACATTGTGCCATGGGGTTTGTACAAAGCCGTCACATACATAAAAGAGCACTATGGAAATCCAACTATGGTTCTGTCTGAAAATGGTAAGCAATGAACCCATCTTATATAGCATCAAATACTATGACTATCCAACTAAGGACTTTTTAAGAAAAGCTGCGCTTCAGTCATAAGCACATACCAAATCACTTGTATTTTGCTTCTGTGAAAGATTATTTCATTTGTCTTACCTGATGCTTCATGTGAGCAGGAATGGATGATCCTGGAAATGTGACATTGCCTGCTGGGCTGAATGATACAACAAGGATCAACTACTATAGGAGCTATATACAAAATTTACAACTTGCAATGAAAGATGGTGCAAATGTTGTAGGATACTTTGCTTGGTCGCTGCTGGATAATTTTGAGTGGAGATCTGGCTACACATCAAGGTTTGGAGTGGTTTATGTAGATTTCAAAACTCTTAAAAGATATCCAAAGATGTCTGCTTACTGGTTTTCCAAAATTCTCCAACGCCACTAGTCACTACATTCCCTCAATTTATGTCCTATGGATGAGTACTGAAATGGAAGCAAAGCATGCTTATATGTAATTTTTATGTAATGAAGGTTACCACATATGTTGCAAAATAAGCTATAATAAGTGTAACAAGCAGTGCCGATCTTATAAGATGCCTTATTATAAAGTTGCTGTCAACATTTGATCTCTGATATTTCTAACATCTTTGCCTCTATTTTTTTGTAGTGAGTAAGAAAAAAAAGGAAAATTCTTATGAATGAAATATGAAATACACAACTTACAACAATTTTGCAGGATAATTGCAAAGGATCTCCAATTTGTTTCAGATAAAATATTTGTTAAGGTCCTCCAAGCTGCCAAGAAATGCTTGATGTAGCATTCAATACATAGCCAGATAAACACCATACCAAAATATTGCTGTCATGACCAAAGAAGGGAACAAGAAACTAGACAATTACGGTATAGGGCTCTTTTTTAAAGCATAGAAGATGTCTTCAAATATAGCGATATGTCAGATCTCGACGGCGTTTCCAATACTTTTCTAATATCTTGTTGACTGAGATTTTGATTGAAAAATTGCAGATATATTGCAATTTTATTTTTTTTGCTGTAAAACCCTCTGACTTAAAATTTTCTCACCATTCTGCTCTGTGTTTTTGGCCAAAAGATCTCTGTTTTTAAGGGTTTTTTGGGCGCAGTTTTAGGCTAGAAGAATAATTTGTCAGTTCTTGCCACTCCTTGGGGAGGATTGATCACCAAATCAGATATACTCGGCCGTAATCTGACTGAATCTCCGCTACTTCCTGTCAAACTCTCTCCCATACTCTCCAACATCCTCACATCTATCATAATTGGCCTTTCTTCTAGCAAATCTTTTGAGCAAGCCTATCTGATAGCAACAAGGACGTGTAACACCACTTGTGCACGTCTTGTTCTTCCATGCCCTTCTCTATGCGGGCAGTATGCCACAGGGTAAGCATCTATCAAGTATATATAGCAGGCTGTTAGGAAAGGCCAAGTTTACCCTCTTGTGTAAGTTTTCGTTTTCGTTTTTGTTTTTGTGTTTTTTTAAAACAAGAGGAATCGGGTGCTTAACCCAGCGACTTAGAGCTTAGTTCTTTAAGCCCCTTTATAACCTCTTGAGCAATGTGCAACTGATCCTCATCCACACCACGAGCAAATCAGTAGTTGAACCCACGACCTAGACTACCTAAAGCGGCAACCGAGACCGGGTGAGCTAACTCCAAGGGTCAACCCACGTGTAAGTTAAGACCTGCAAATAAGTCATCTGTTAGTCATTTCCTATCTAGCATTTCTAACACAAAATATTGTAATTGTAGATGTATCCTTCAGTAGCTATTCTCCTTCCTAGCCCATACTCTGCATCCATGACACTTAGTAGTGAGATTGCGTTGTTGGGTCCCAAAATCATTGCTCCACTTCCTAGAATGGATTTCACTCACAAGTGAAATGGGCTCATCAACAAAACATGGAAGGTTAAAGGTCAACTCTATAAGAGTGGGTTATCTATTCTATGCTTTGAGCCGAACTTAGACCTAGGAGGGTGTTCCTAGAGGTATACCTTAATAGGTATTTAGATCAAACAAAATAGACAACAAAAAATAACTACAACCAAATTGAAATCAACAAAACATGGAAGGTTAAAGGCCAACTCTATAAGAGTGGGTTATCTATTCTATGCTTTGAGCCAAACTTAAGGCTTAGGAGGGTGTTCCTAGAGGTATACCTTAATAGGTATGTAGATCAAACAAAATAGACAACAAAAAATAACTACAACCAAATTGAATTGTAATCTTAATTCCAAACGTTGTCACTAGGTCAAGATAGATTGGTTGCAAATAATCCTTATATTGCTGATACAATTGTGCAAGCATAACCCACATGAAATATATCTATTAAATGTTTATTTAAGAATATCGACAATCATGGGTGCACAAAAAGGACTTACCTACTACTACACTATTGATTTATGTTTTGTTTATAATGATGTGAGATTGGTCAAAGGGTTACAAATCATTGCCTATCTAATTAGACAACATAGTCACAATTTATAGAGAAGAGAACGAATTGAAATCAAGGAACATGAAGCTATGCATTTGTATACAACAAAGATCATAAAATTTGTAATAGAGCATATTTATTAATCCATAACAGAATTGTATATATCCATATATAAAGTGAGAAAGATCATTACAAGTCTTGCAATGTTTTCAAAATATTATTACATTCAACTAACCCAACATTACATTCGTGCTAGCAAATGTGGCAAAGGAGAATCCCTTTTATGACTAAGTAACCCTTCTGAATACATACTTAATGCCATGCAAACATTTTGCAACAAAATCCAATTACAATATTAATCTTCTTTGATTTTGCAGGGTTGGACTCAACCCAAAAGAACTAAACTAGCATCTATGGATAACTTGCAATATATTGGAAATCTTTGACATCTAAAGAACTACAACTAAATCAACCCCCTCTAAAAATAATTAAAAATTGTGCTTTAACATTTGCAAGTCGTCAAACCCTAATCACTATGTTGTAGTGCCCAAGTGATCAACGATGTGTCAACAATCCCACCCAAAACAATATCTTAGATTGAACAATAGCAATAGGTAGGTGGGAGAGTCACAACATTCATGGTAGGTAGGTGAGGAGTAAACATTGGGTGTTTGGCTTTGGTTCTCAAACTTGTTTTAAAAAATGCACCCAAGCTCCATTTGACCTTCACAACCTTTAAAACAATCACCTTGTACCATATCAGACCTTTGGATGATCAACATTAATATTCTCAGACGTCCAATAAAGGTAGAGTAAGGTCATCAAAGTATTTGGCCATCACTTACCCATCGAACCAACATAATTGAGAGAGACGCATGAAATCCTTTGATGTCCTGGCATACACCTTTAATGCTTAAGTTTTGTCAGACAATTAGGCCATCAGGCTCCCACTGAATCATGTACCTATCGGACCAAGAATGTGGACACGTCCACCTCCAATATCTCAACAAAGCACTTTATCATTAGACATCAAGCCTCCATCTAACAACTTGCCATGGGATGAAGGAAAGAGATATGAGTGGACCAAGGGAAATGTTGAGGAGTTAGAATTTTAGGGAAGGAATGACTGAAATGACAAGTCTAAAAAGGATGGATGGATGAAGTCTGGAAGTTTGAAAGACAACTCTCAAGGAATTGGGGGAGGAAGGGATGGTAGGAAGGCAAGAGAAAGATCGAAACTCCAAAATTGATAAATACTTGGGAAATTTTCAAAAGGCTTTAACGGAGTTTCAAACTATCTAGGGTGGACGAAAGGAAGTGACTTTATAGGGAAAGACCAAAAGTCAAACTCCAATAAAATATTCATAGCAATTAAAAAAGTATCAAAATGTCAGGGGAAGCATGATTTGGATGACAAGTTTGATTGGGATGGATGGATGAAGAAGTTCTAAAGTCCAACATACAAACTTTTAGAGAATCGGGGAAGGAAGGGATGGTAGGAAGATAAGAGAAAGCCTGAAACTCCAAAACTAATAAATACTTGGGTGAATTTCAAAAGGCTTCAACGTAGTTTTAGACTATTAAGGGTGGATGGAAGGAAGTGTCTAAATAGGGAATGATTGAAAGTCCAACTTTGATAAGATATATAGTGGGGAGGGAAGGGCTAGGAGGAATCATACCACATTCCAAGAATCAAGAGCATCGGGGAAGTGAAACTTTGAAACTATATCGAAACAACATAGGAAAAATTTTACCATTAGACTTCAAGGATTAGGGATGCTTAAGAGGTATGAATGTAAGAAAAACCCTGATAGTCTAAAAGGTCGATAACTTTGACACTTAGCCAATTTTACAAGGTTTCTAGGTGGGGTATCAGGATTGATAGGAAGGGCATGCAAGGATGGATAACCTTGAAACTTCAAAAAGGCAACAAACACATCGCTTGACTGATTTTGGAGGGATTAGAGTGAGGAATAGAGGTTGCTAAGAAAGGTATGTAGGCATGAATGACTTTGAAGCTTTGAATTCCCAAAAAAATCAACACAACCAAATTTTGGTTTTTCAACTTGGGTATTTTGTTAGAGTAATCATGCATTATCTAATAATTAATTAATCTTTAATTGATTGTTAGCCCAATTTATTCTCATGCACTTAAGCTAAACTTAGGAGTGATTTACTATGTTAACTAGAGAGCTATTATTAGATCATTTTGTCTCATTGCATGAGATGTTGACACTTGTCATGATCTAATCCCTTTACCATTTAGGGTTGCTCCTATATAGCACTCAACCCTCATTGTATTATCTCTCTCTTGAGCTTTCATGCCTTTTGCTAGAACTCTCAACCTTTGAGGACTCTTGTTTTCCTTGAAGATTCCTGAGGTTACTGTACCTTTTTCTTGTTGATGAATATTGCATATAGTGTTTGCAGATCTCTTGTGTGGGATGTGTCTCTGTTGGACTTTTGATCTTATGTCTCATGTTTTTCACAATTCTAACATGGTATCAAAGCCTTGATTCAGCGAACGCCTTCTCAATTTATGAGGTTTTTTTTTTTAACAATAAGGGTTACAAGCTTCAGATATGAAATCCCCTTTGTTTTTTTTGTAAATTTTGGAGGTGGGTGAAATTTTGGTGCATCTGGAGCCAAAATGGAGTCTTCCATTGGATGCAAAGTCATTGAGAAAGTCAAATTTTCTCTTTGTTTGGCCTGATTTGGACTCTTGAGGTCAAATCTGCAAGGTTTTGAAGCAGTTGCTTTTTTCGGATCCAAAGGGTAGCTATGTTTTTGGTGCATTTTGGGTCAAAAAGGACCTCGTTGTTGGATTTAGGAAGCCGATTCGACGAATTTTGACTATAAATTCACCTATATTGCCCATCGAAAGCTTTTGACTAATTTTTTTTTGCCCCAAGGCTATACGACTCATGTACAAGCCGACATGCGGATCGAGAAAAAAATGCATAAACAAATAATTAAGGTCTACATTTGCTTTTTTAAATTTCTTTTTCGAAATGTTAAAAAATCAACAAAAATAATATATTAAATCGTAGGTTTTTAAAAAGTTTTGTGGGGGCATTAAATATTTGGTACCCGCAACCTGCAGTGCCTACAGACCCATGCCTCTTGTCAGTGGTATGTTTGGGCTGGTTGATGACTTTTATTACCATCAGTGGCTACCAAACAACCGTTTGACGACTAGTTTAATACCTTGATGACATCCTAAATCAACCCAACAACGAATAAAAACTTCTCCAGTGCCTTTTTCCACAAACCAACAACTACAAGGTTTTTTCGACAACTTTTTTCCTTTCCCAATTGTTGAGAAATTTTTTCCCATTATATTCCAATGAAGTTTTTCGACACCTGAATATTCCTTTTTTGGCATATTATGTCACTGGGTTATTTTTTAGGGGGTCGAATTTTTTCCCGACGGACTTTTGTTGATGTCAACATGACATCATGTTGACGTTAGTGGTACGGCCTAGGGCATGTCCCCTCAAGACCCCTCTTTGGCCCTAAGGGAGCAATTTTTTTCTTTTGGCCATAACTTGAGTGTATGATTTCATTCTTTAGGCAGCAATATATCGTTGAAAAGTTGGTTCTGTCAACTTTCTAATGGTGTGGATCTCATCACCTATTTTTTCTTTTGGTGCATTCTACAACTTGTTGAATTCAGAGACGTTTTAAGTTCCAAGCTCATAACTTTTAATCGGCTTCTTCATTTTTCATGATTCCAATGACATTGAGATGGTCTTTCAGAGCCTTCACAACCATGCACTTTTTCTAGATTTCTCTTCAGGTACATTTTATTCATTTCTTTTGTGTTTTCGCACACTCATGAATTACTTGGACACTTCCGCTCTTGGAAACTTTTCGTTTGCGTGGAATGACTCAGTTTTGGTTGTTCTATATGTATTTCTAGTATTTTGTCCTATTTGGGCACTGTAGACATATTTTTCATGCACATTCTCTTTTGTAGATGCATTGAGATAAAGTACCATTCTAGTGTATATTGTTTTGGGGATTTTGCACATCCCGTAGTGCCTTTTGTATTCACACTGTAATATAAAGTGCCATGAGAGGGTTGATGTTTTCCTTTGGTTTTCCATCACACCCTTGTCAAGTGAGTGTCCCTTCCATGACAACAGTGAATTCTCAGTGATTCTTGCCTCATGCATGTGTGGCTTAGTTTGCACACCCTTTTATTTGTAGATTGTTTCTCCTACATGCACTACTTGGTTTCACACAGTTTCAATGTACTTTTCATGCCTCTCCCCTTTTCAACATTATAGGGGGGGTGGGTTTCTACTGTTGGTGCGAATGCTTCCTTAGTTTCGTGTTAGAGTGATCTATGTATCTAGTTCTCGTTTCTATGTACTTTCAAATGCAACATACATCAATGACTAGTTACATGCATTTTAGTGAGATGGATCATTTACCATATAGAAACTCTTACATTCTTGTTTTTAGAGGTTCTTCATTTCAACACTATATCAGTTATCATTCGACAACAATCTACGTATTCTTCGTGCTTCAATGATGTTCTACATGTTCCTCTTTTTTGGGGATATTGTTTCGGTTGGAGGCTTCTTAGTCCTTCACCTTGATTTGGAGGTTTTTTCAGTCCTTCATTTTCCTTTCTCTCCTTTGGAGAGGAGTTTTCTCCTGCCATGGTTTTCTCTTTTTCTCCAGTTTTGAGAGATCTTCTGTTTGTAGATGGGTACCTCACCAAACCTTGTTTTCCAAGACCCATCATGCATTCTTTTTAGGGTTTTTAGCTATTCCCTAAGTTCATCTTAAGGGGAGGTGTTAGAGTAATCATGCATTAGCTAATAATTAATTAATCTTTAGTTGATTATTACTCTAATTTTCTCATGCACTTAAGCTAAACTTAAGAGTGATTTACTATGTTAACTAGAGAACTATTATTAGATCATTCTGCCTCATTGCATGAGATGTTGAAACTTGTCAAGATCTAATCCCTTTACCATTTAGGGTTGCTCCTATATAGTACTGAACCCTCATCGTATTATCTCTCTTTTGCTCTCTTGAGTTTTCATGTCTTTTGTTAGAACTTTCAACCTTTGAGGACTCTTGTTTTCCTTGAAGATTCTCAAGGTTCATACTGTAGCTTTTTCTTGTTGATGAATATTGCATATATTGTTTGTAGATCTCTTGTGTGGGAGGTGTCTTTGTTCATTGTTTGATCTAGTGGCTCATGTTTTTCACAATTCTAACATATTTGAATAAAACATGAAAGTGGGAAATCAATACAACATCTAAAGGAACAATTTTAGGCAATATGGTCCATTTAGAATCTCTCAAATTGGTTATATAAATAGGTCAAATATTACTAAGAAAGAAAAAAGGGTTTGAAACAAAAAATGGTATTATAGATTTGATTCCCAACACACATGATCCTAGAAATCCATATAAAAATACCCAATAAAGAATGAGAGAGGCATACATGGGGAAACACAATCCACTGACCCTTTGATAGAAAGTATCAAAGTAAGAGAGCCAATAGATTGTGTACCTAAATTTAACTTGAGAATGATACATTGAATCATCGAGGACAATGATCCTTATGGGGGAGATATGTTAACCCTATTTTTTATTTACAAATTACTTTTAACTTTACGTCAAAATATAATGATTAATGTGATGATGATGTGGCTTTGATATTTAAATGTTATGATGAAATTAAATGAAATGTGATGTATTTGCACTTTAATGAATTATTGTTATTTATTCGATATTATAGATATGTTATATTTGTTAATGACTAACTAACATGAATGTTTCTTTAAGTGAAATGTAGGATAAATTTCATGCCCTCTAGAGGGAGAGGGAGAGTATCACCCAGGAAAAGGGTATGGTCTATGGATTTATTGGTATTGCACTATATGAGTTTTCTTGCACTGTCTAGGTCAAATTAAAACCTTGTTGAGTTAATGTGAGTTCAAAGTCGTTAATTGCATCAAGGGTAAGTGGAATCCAATCATTATTTGATCTTGTTCTCTTCACTTCAAATTGATCGCAAATATATTGTGATAATTGGTAAATATCACGTGTATAATATATAAATATATATGTATATATATGTTATTAAAAATGACACATATATGTATGCATATAGAGATATATATAGACATGTATACGATGATTATGTATTGACATTTATACATATTTATGTGTATTGTTGGTGTTTAAATTCGTACCTCTGGTATGCGAATTAGAAATAGACACCTATGCACAAGTTATTTGCTCTTCAAATTAGGAGGGGAAGTTCCCTCTTCGTTGATGTTGCTTAAAGAAAGTAAACTAAAACTAATTGCAAATCTTTTTGTTCAACTAAGAGCACAAGGTTATAAAACTCTAGCACCATAGCTGAGATTTTCTCTTTTTGAATTTCAACTACAACTAAGCCTACTCTAATGACACTTTTAACAACTCAAGTAAATTCAGAGCTCGAGAGTTAAAAGTAAACAAGGAATGATTATTTGACACAAAACTCACATAAACTCACTCCCAACACACACCTTAAGACTCATTGTACTTTAGATGAAAGCTAAAATAAAGATTATGTAAGTGAAACACATAAAACAGAAACTTGAGACAATAGATCAAAGTAGCAAAATAGGCATAAGATTTCCTTTTCTCAAATTTCAAATAACAATGAAATTACACTTTTGGGACAGTAGATTTGTAGCAATAATAGGCTTACAGTTCAATGATCAACCAAAATACACTTGACACAAAACACATGAATTGAACAATAACTTGCAGCTAATAGATATGCATGCAAGGTGCTCTTACACAATTGAACTAACACTAAATAAAAATTTGCAGGAAAAAGTAGGCTCAACAATTTGTTATCACAATAGCCATTAAAGAAAAATGGGCAAGGCTGCCCTTATTTATACACAAGCAGAGTAGGGAATCCTAAAGTCTCCTTGCTTTTACAACAAGACTTACCAACATGCAAGCTTTATTTCTAAAACTAGAATAAGATAACTGTCTAACAACCTATAGAAGCAAAAAAAGGAAAAGTGTCAACTCTTACATCTTGATTCTTTCTCTTTCACAAAGAATGGATAAAGATGAGGTAAGAATAGAATGAAAGCTCGGAGAAAGTGTCGAGTTAACTGCTGCTTTTGAGTTCTATTCATGGAAAATATCGTTGCCCCAAAGAGGTGACTCATTTAGGAAACTCAATACACAAAAAAACAATTTTTTTCTTGATTTCAAGTGGAGAGTGTTGCATGCTGAAAATCTTGATTTTTGACATAAACTCAATTAGGTTTGGGTGATCCCACAATAGTGGTTTTATAATTTTTGGCCAAATTTGGAATTATTATTTTTAACTAAATCTTCACATTGGGCACCTATAGCTGCTAAACCGTGAGAAGAATTTGAAGATGATACAAACTAGAGTCTCATCACATTTTGTCTCAGATTTTAAAATATTTTTTCAAAATTTTGGAATCAGATTGCACTTCTTTTTCCATCTCCCACAAAACTATTTTTATTTTTAAAACAACATTTTTAAAAAGTGACTATAATCGATAACACATAAACTTTTTTCCATGAAGGATAAAATTCTAATTCTTTCAATTTAGATTTGTAACTCGATATCTAGTGCTTCCACTTGGTTAGACAATTTTTTATTGAATATTTTTCTTTAATCAAGTGTCAAGTCAAACCAATTACAATTCACATAGCGGATTGTATAACGCATAAATTTTTTTGTATATATCGAAATTCAAATTTTTTTGTTGTTGTTAGATAAAGGACTTCAATATCTGGTGCACTCATATTTTTAATTTTTTTTTTTGATAATTTGCTATTTTTCCACATGCGAACATAAACCTTCATTTTCGATGAAAACCTATGTTTAATAAAACTAAAAAACAAATACATAATAAAAATAAAACATATTAAAATTATATTTCATTGGATAGCTCGTTAGGACTACCGATTCCGCTTGGGTTTGTGAAGATTCCTCCATTTTCATCCTCAACTTGAGCTCAAGTGCTAAAATGGGTTTTTTTGTGTTTCGTGGGATGAGGAATAGGTTCGAACGAACCACTAGGGTTCGAAGCGAACTCCTTCTATAAGGGGTTTTGTTGGATTTTTTGGCAGGAAAGCAATTAAAAGGGTTTAATTGAACCTAGGTTCTAGCGAACCCCTAATGGGTTTGAACCAATTGGTTTGTACAAACCCCTAAAATCAATTTTTTTCCATGCATTCATTTTGTGAGTTTTCCTTCCTCACTTCAATTGTAAACCACTATTGTGGCTTCACCTTAGAAACTTTTTTGCACAAACCTGAAAATAGAATGTTGATTTTCCTTGAAAACAATTTCTTCAAAAAAGTTGGGACCTAGGTTTTGTAGAGAATCTCGATTCGGAGAAACCCAGTTGATCAAATTCTGAAAAGGTTGAGGATTTCCCAAAAAAAGCGTGAAAAAAATAGATTCTTGAAAATTTTAAAATTTTCCAAATTTGAAGAGAATCAAGAACTAAGTGGACCCAAATGAATGAATTTCAAAAAAGATGACCCCCTTCCTCTAAAAATTGATGCCTTGGAAGAATAAAACATGAAAAAGCGAGCCTCTGTGCTTGCCGATCCGGAATCCATGAAGAAAACTGAAAAAGCATTGCATTTAAGCCTCCATATCTTGAAAAATAGAAAATGGTATGTTTTCTCCTTTGGACGCTAACCTGTAAAAAGTGAATAATGAAATCCAAAGCAAATCTTTAGCAAGTTCGTCAAATTTTATAGGTTTTGAGGATAAAAAAGATTTATTCTCCAGCTTTAAATCTTTTGAAGCAAATCTTTAGCAAGTTCGTTAAATGTGGACACTGTTTGAATGATGCATGATGAAAACTGGAAAATTTTCTAAGGCATGAAAACTTGGACGCCCTTCTTGGCAGACTTAGCCATTTTCTTGAAATTTTCAACTTTTTTCCTTGCTTTTGACCTCAACACAATTTTACGTCTTCGTTCCATCTGCAATATCTAGTGCTTGGAAAATCTGATGAACTCATTGATGGCTCCACTGGAAAGCCTATTCAAATCTGAAGAAAATTCCTTAGAGGCAACAAACCCTAATTTTGACTTCTAAATGCCCAAAAGCTTGGGCACCCTTGGCTACTTGGGACACCCATGATAACTAGACAACCATTTTTACTTGATTTTCAACCTTCAAACTTGATCTTCCATGCTTTGTCCTCTGTTTGGTTTGCAACTGCTGGTGATAGACGAATTTGATGATTGAGCAGAGACATCCACTGGATAGCTGGCATAATTTCAAAGACAATGATCATATTTGCAAACCTTAATTTTTGAATTAGGTCCTCCAAAACCCTGGGTGCCCCTAGCTAGCTACTTGACACCCAAAGATCCCAGAGATATATTTTTTTTGGATGTTTTCTCAATTTCCATTTTGCTTCTTGATGAAACTCCTTTGCTCGATTTGAGATTCCAGCTGATAGCTTCATCCGATGGGCCTGCTACTAGATTCATTGCGGAGCTGAAGGAATTCTGAGCAATACACCTTAGAAACACAAACCCTAATTCCATCATTTGACACCTTGAAAGGTTGGATGCCCCTAACTAGCTGGGGCACCTTTACTCTCTAGTGTTAGTTTTTTTATTTGTAATTTTCAACTTTCTCCCTCATTCCTCACGTTCTCCGCTTTGTGCTTGGCAGTCGGGGTTGAAAAATATACCAAGGCATGATTGGTTAGGCACCTTGACTAGGTAGGGGCTCCTAACATCTCCAGACTTACCATTTTCAAGATTCTCCAACTTCCCTCCTTCGTTCTTCATTTCACGAGTATCTTTCACCATTTCTTGATCTGTGCTATGCTTGAGACCTCGAATCTAACACTTGGTATTTTGAGCAACCTCCATTGATGACCTTAGAGCTCTTGATTTGGCTTTTGAAAAAGCAAAATATACCCATTAGAGAAAAACCGATCTTTTGACGATTCTAGCTAGACCAGCCTGATGATGAAGTATTTTAAGCCAATCAAAATCAGTTTGAACCCCCTGGAGTCAGACATTCTATTTTTAGAAAATTTTGCCAACATCCATTTGAGAAGAAACCTAGAAAAACCCAAAAAATGTCTATTTTTAGAAAATTTTTATTTTTAGAAAATTTATTAAAATTTAGGGCCGAAAAAATGAGATCTAGGTTTTGTGGATTAGGTCGCTCTGAGCAGACCCAAATATTTAGATTTTGAAAATTTTGAGTTTTTGACCCTCATGCATGACATGCAAAATCCATTTTTCGACCTTTTTTGACAATTTTTAACAAGACTTTTACCGACTCTTTCAAAATGCCTAAGTGTAGCAAAATTTTTAATTTGGAATACAATATGTATATATATAATAATGAAAATGGAATAATACATGTATATATATAAATTATATATTATATATAATGATATTATATATATTTGATAATTAACATTTACACGCTTATGGAAGCATGAAGGATGGTATTAGCTATTATAAAGCTCATCAAGAGGCATGATATCCTTCATCAATGACTGATGTTGATATATTAATATTAATGCCAATGCTATGGCATGTGTTCTCGACCGCGATCTTTATGTCTTAAGCACCACTTTGTGGTGGTTCTATTTGAATTTTAAATTAATTTCAAACTATTGTCAAATATTCTTTTTATCATATTTTGTAAAGTATAAGTTTAATATTGTAAAAGTGCCAGTGAATGTCATAGAAGGTCAGGCTATTATGACCACGTAGGCGGCAGAAAAGTATTATTGGATATAAAACCTTTGAACTGTTGTAGTCGTGGCATAAGCTACATAATTTTTGATTTGGTAACTGTTTTTAAAACTGCTTATATCTTGTGCTTTTGGGTCGTGGCTTTAGAAGGTGGCTGGAGAGTGAGTGTGAAAATTGAATAAGAATTTAGTTTAATGTTGTACCGTTTCTGATTAGATTGTGTGAGAGTTTTTTTTATAAAAATTCAGTTATTCTTTTCATCTGAAAAACAAAAAAAAAAATATGAAGCGCCATTTTTGTGGGGAAATCAGTTATTTGATAGAGGTTATCAGCTAGGCCGACCTCTTAAAAAGGCAAAAACTATCTTTATTTCAAGTTTTTATCACTCTTGTAAATTGCATTCGATGGGGAGAGCTGTTGCATTTTTCCTCCAAGCTCAGAGAGGAGGTTTCATCCTCTTAAGCCTACCACGAGCTGCAATTGGTGAAGTGTCTGTTTAAGTGAAAGCTGTCTTGTTTTTGTTGGCAAAGAGTTTTGTGTTCTGTGAACTGGCACGAACTGAGAGGAGATGATGAATAGTTTATTGTTATTCACCATTACTAGAGTTGCATTTCAGTATTGGAGTAGAAGGTAGAGATTTCCTTTTTGGTTGAGCTACATGGTTTGGTTGAGTGCTTGCATATTAAAAACTAGTTAACTCAACTATACAAGGTAAGCAGGCAAGTAGTCACAGTTCATTTCATCATTTCTTTCATATTTCGAATTAGTTTGTCTTGAGTTTGTTTGGAAAGAAGATTCCAATATACCAACAAAGATTTAAGTATGAAATTCTGCCATACCATTCATATGAGTCTAATTTGTTCTTGATAGAAATTATCTTTCTCCTCTTTCTAGTTGGGATTTTACCAGTATGGTTCATTTAGAATATATATAGTTTCAATAAAGAAACCAGAATATGGGCATGTGTTTTAGCAGACTTTTATTGTTATTATTTCTTGAACCAAAATAATAGTTTGGTTAAAAGAACTGAAGAACTTTTGAGAAGTCCAAGTTTGGACAGTATTTTGACCCTAGTTAAAGATGAATAACTAATATTCTAAGTCAGTTATTCTTTTGCAATTTTATTCAATGACATCACTGTCAAAAAAGTTTATATTTTAAAATGGTATTTTTTATGAACGCTATAGGTTTTTTCCAAAGAAAGTCAAAACCCTAATGATAAGATGTAGTCTTTTGTGGAAAGAGATTCATTATTATGAGGTTAATGACCATGTTATCATAATACTAGATTATGACCAAGAAGTTATATTTTAAAATGGTATTTTTTATGAACACAACTATAAGTTTTTTCCAAAGAAAGTCAAAACCCTAATGATAAGATGTAGTCTTTTGTGGAAAGAGATTCATTATTATGAGGTTAATGACCATGTTATCATAATACTAGATTATGACCAAGAAGGTCAAGTTGACGTTGTTTTATCATCATTTGTTAAAAGTTTATAATAAGAGAGTACTCTCTTGGGTTGTGGTAAGGACTCGAACAAGTGGTAATAGCTAAGATCCAAGTAGTTATGTGCACATAACGTGGGTGTTCGAGGTTAAAGTTAACTATCCAACCTAGTTAAGTTTTGACTTAGTGAGTCAGATCATATTCTGAGAAAAATATGTAGAGTAAGTTACCATTGCTCAAGCAGTAAGTTTGAGTTAACCTTAGGTTAGTCAAGGTTTCCAAGTTGAGTTAGAGGTGGGTGAATGTACGACTCCACTTGTATGAAGTGGTTGAATTAATTTCAAAACTTTGGCCAAAATAAGTGTAAAATCATCTACTTGCACTTGTCGGTTCATTGTGCTCCAAAGTTGCCTAACCAATTAGTAGTGTCATACATAGATAGAAAATTTTATTCAAAATTAGAAATGAGAATTGAATAAGGTAGAAACTAGGATGTGAACACTTCAATTTCGGTTAATATCCATTTTGGGAGGATCATAAAATTGAATCTTGACCTTTCTTTTTTCCTCCAACCCAACAAAAAATACAATAAGAAGACATAGAATCAAGTTTCCATATTATTTAAGGAATGAGAATAGACGTATGACTTCCAAAGATTTTATAAGATGAGAAATATTCTGATTTTTGATTGATTATTTTGTTAAAAGATATAAAGATTTTCTAAAAAAGTCTATTTAAAATATATATAGCTTTGTTCATGACTTTAACATATGGGAATTTAGGTGCATTTGAAGAATGAATTATGAATATGAATATTTTTATGATAGTCGATGTTTTTCTTTTGACTATACCATTGCATTGAGGAGAATAAGGGGAAGTTAAATCTCATTGTATCACACATAAGGCACATTAGTTATCAAAATAGTTATTTATGTGTTCAATACCATTATTGGCTTTAAGAGTTTTATTTTTAGTTTAGACTAATTTTCAACTAGGGGTTTGAATTCCTTAAACTTAGAAAGAAAAACATTTTATTTTTAATGTAATATATCCCCATGTCATTCTAGAATAACAATCAATAATTACAATGGAATAAAGAGATCCATTGAGAGAGAGAAACGAAAGGGGCTCATTAATTTAGTATGAAGTAATTCTAAGCGTTTAGATGAAATTTGATAATGAAATTTGCTAAAGGGAAAGGTATGTTGTTTTTCTAGGAGGAATCCTTTACATATTTCTAATTTATTCTCAATTTTATTATAATCTAATTATAATATTATGGCAATACATTTCATTTATGCTTTTGATAAATTTTAGATGTCTTAATTTTTCATGCCATAATTGTGTTTCATTTTTTGCTTGCATAGATAAACAATCTTCTTTTGAAATATCATTAAAAATAAAAGATCATTTTTTGAATGCCTTCAATAACAATAAATTTGATTAGATTAGATCTTTGATGTACCAATCATCTTTTGTAAGAAAGATTTTGAAATAATATTTAATGATCTCCACATATGCCTAGGATTCCTTCAGCTTCTCCATTGAAATTCAAATTCAAATGTCCTCTTGGTAGGGGAAACCATTTGATCTTCTCTCTTCTGATTATTTCAGGTGTTGTGATTCTCATATTTTGTATGATATGAAGGGAGCTCCATTCTTTCATGATCTCTTAATCCCATTATTTCAAAGGTTTAGGGGCTGAATAGAATAGTTTTGATCTTACTACCTCACACATGCTTTTCTCAATCTTTTTTGTGACTACTACGATTGACAATTCTTTCTCATTAAAGATTTTATCGTTCCTCTCCTTCCATATTTCTCATATTAACAGTGAGGGACTTGTTATCCAAATACCTTCCCATATTGAATGCCTAAATCTTGGCCATCCCATAAAGAGATGGTGAATGCCATTTTGAAGAGGTCATTTCCACTTAAGGCTATTCCAAAGCCAGTCCCAATTGAAGCTAATGAAAGGATAGTCAATTAGTAGGTGATTGACAAATTCTTCTCTCTTTTCACATAATGCACCTTAACAGTCAGACTATACCCATTAATTTTAGCATGTCTATTGTTAGAATTTGTTTGTGGATGGCAGCCCAAGCAAAGGCCCCAGCCTTTGGTAGTGTCCATTTTCTCGAACACAATTCTGAAGGCCATGTTCAAGGGTCTGTTCTAATGCCTTTTGAAGTTTGTATCCCATTTTGACTGAGTAGACTCCACTTTTCGATCGAGTTCAAATTATCATATCTTCCTTCAAGTTTGGTAAAAACCTCCTTTTCTCAAGTTCTTCTACTAGTTTATGTTTACTATCAAGCGCGATTGTTAGATTCTCTATTTATTACCTATTCTACACAACAATATCTAATGATTGTTGTAGATTTGTTTAGACCCGCATATCTAATAGGTTTGGGATTTGATCACGGATAGAAGAAATGAAAGGTAATTCAATCAAGGGGGATAGGCATTCGAAGAATCTACCCTAAATTTTTCTTTGGCACCATTATTGACAACCCATGATATGTAATCGATGATCAATGTTCTGTATTGAAGTATGAAGTTCCGCACATTTGAACCATGCAAAGGGTTGGGATTTGTAAATATTCTCTCTTGATCCTCATTATCCATGTATTTTTTCTTCAAAACTTGACAACATTTTGATGATTTGTTGTTATACATTTTCCAAACTGATTTTTCTCCAAGAGCCACATTTTACTTCTCTATTTGCTTTATTCCTACTCCACCTTTCTCTTTGTCTTTGTAAATGGTTTTCCATCCGATGAGGGGAATTCATTTTTCCTCATTTGATCCCTCCCACAATTTTTTTTTCATTCTACTTTCTAGCTAACCTCTAGCTTTCCTAAGTATTTGTGTGCTTAAGAGCTGATATATAAGAATGGTTGATAGAACAACCTTTATCATTTGAATTTTCTCAACAAAAGTTAGCCACTCCCCCTTCCACGACAATGTTTTGCTTCTACATTTTTTAAATTGTCAACTCCCATAGGCAAGATTTAATTGCACCTTTCAAGAGAGGAAAACCAAGATACTTACATCAAAAATCACCTATATTGAAGTCCAAATTTAATTTATTCATCTTGGATAGAGTGCTTAGTATTAAAGAAATAGATGTTCGAATTTTCTCTATTGATAATTTGTCCTAAAATTACCACATATTTCTCAATAGAGTTTGTATGGTGGTGGCTTTTTGAATCTTCGCTTTACCGTAAAGTATAGAATCATCTATGAATTGTTGGTGAGTGATATTTAGAAGCTGATTTACCACCTTAATGTCATTCCAATGACCTTAATAGTGCAAATTTTGGTTGCTCGACCAAGAGATTATACCATGAGTACAAAGAGGAAAGGGGAGAGGGGTCTCCCTGCCTTAGACCTCTAGTATATTTGAAGAAGCCAGCTAGGGAGCCATTTATCAAGACTGAATATCTCACAATTGAAATGCAGTTAAAGATCTAGTTTATCTGTTCTCTTTGGAACCCAACTTTTTTTTAGTATTTTTATTAGAAATCTCCAATTCACTCTATCATAAGATTTGTTAATGTCCAATTTCAAAACCATGCTTCTCTAATTAGTTGGTGTGATTGAGTGAACAGTCTCTTGTGTAGTCACAATACTATCTATTAAAGTGATATTGGTTAGAAGTCTTTACAAGAAATTAGTGCTATTTTTTTGAAATTAATAGCACAATTAGTGTGGTTTTGATTTTCTTTAGGATTTTCCTAGACTTTTGTAAGTCAATTATTGCTAGCCATAATTCTTCGCCAACTATTTCCCAATATTTTTTGGTAGAATAGTGTTGGAAAACCATCGAGGCCGGGAGACTTATTTGGAGACATTTGAAATTTTACTCTTTTTACTTCCTCTTTGGATATCAACTCCATCAAACTTTGGTTGTGTGTGTTTGTAATTAGAGTTGGAATTATGCTCAAAAAGTCTTTTAGGTCATTTATGTTGGATGCATTAGTGTTTGCTAGTAGATTTTGGAAGTAACTAACTGCTTCCTCTTGGATTTATTTTGGTTCGTTTAGTTGTAGTCCTTCTTCATTTTTGATTGAGGTAATCTTGTTGTGGGCTCTTCTTATCTTTGTGGATTTATGGAATAATTTCATATTAAGGTCACCCTCTTTGAGCCAAGTTTCCCTAGATTTTGATCTCCAATAGATCTTGTCTCCTGCCAAGATTTCTAAATGGGCTAATGCTCATTCTTTTTTCTTCTCAAATTCTTTAGCTGTCATTCCTTGGATGAATATTTTTTTATTTAGGTTCTCTAATTCCATCCTAAGCCTCTGCTTGATTATTATCAACTTCTTTGCAAATTTAAACATTTTGGTGCCTTAGGGTACATTTTCTTGAGTCCACCAATCTACCAAAATCTCTCAGTGATTCATCTCTCAACCACATATTTTCAAA